>CM076576.1:386985833-387150640 GCA_034641835.2 Pinus albicaulis | reverse complement strand
GGCCATCTCACATAGACCTGTCAGGATAATGCAATTTTATGGCAAACAACAGCACATTGATCATGCGTTCAAATCAAATTAACTGACTCAGAATAGTTTCCCTCTATCCAAATGTGTTGAGGAAGGAGAGAGGATTACACAAGGATTTCCTTTCAAAACAAAAAGCCATTGATACTGTAACTGTACAGTACCACAATCAACACTTTGCAACAATTAACCATGTGCTAATCTATAATTCTAAACTTGAACACAAGGGAGAAAACGATTCACCTAAGGCAATAGTGTCAAATAAAGAGTAAACCCATGTTCTTCCCAGGGCTTAGGGGTGCTACTGCTCTTACTTATTGCGCTTACCTACTCTTGGTAAAAAAATTAACACATAACAGTTACGGGTGACTTGTGCACGTCCCTTGTCTCTTCTTGTTTAACGATTCACCTAAGGAAATAGTGTCAAATAAGGAGTAAACCCATCTTTTGCCCAGGGCTTAGGGGTGCTACTGCTCTTACTTATTGCGCTTACCTACTCTTGGTAAAAAAATTAACACATAACAGTGACTCAAAACATTTTGCAGGACTATATTTTCAAGCTCAAGCGCACTAAATTTTTGTGTCCTCAGTTTGAGGCAATGCCTATAAATTACTCAAATTATTGCACTCAGATTTAGACCATCATACCTACAGAAATATAGAGTCTAGAATTGTAAAAATTCATTCGGTATGGGTGGCTTTACCCTACTACATACTAACAGGGCACCATCCTCGAGGAGGTCCTCATGAATGAAACAAAGACAACAATATTCTAATTTCAGCCAGGTGACCTATTCCACGCATAGGCCTTAGTAGATACTATTAACAACAGAGTACCTTAGCAGCTGCTTGGGTCTTGATGAGGCATGGAATACCTATTAGGAACAGGTCTGCACTAAACCACAGGTCCAAAATATTTTAACTCATGGCTGAGATATTCCCACAGGTCCGAGGTATAGTCATTGGTCACAGGTTTGGACTTCTCTGCAATAGATCCAAGGTGTGCCACAGGTTCGAATGTGCAATAGATCTGAATTATTAAGTGCCACAAGTCACAAGTCGGTTACAGGTCCGAGTTGCTAGGGGTCTGCAAAAGAGCCTCAGTTATAATTCAAGCAAAGATATTTTCCCAAAGTTCTGTCAACAGGAAATATAACAAAAATACAAACGTTTCTCCAAAAGGTGCCAAATGTCTTTGTCCTCCTGCCTAAGATTCAAATCTCCCCCTTTTCTTCAGTTGTTTTTCTTCTTCATATCCAAATTCTTTCTTATTCCTTGACTGATATTCCATGCCAGAATGAAAATTTTGGCTTTATATTTATACTTATTTGAATATGTAAAAGGACGTCTTTTGGTAAGGAGGGATCCGACCTGTGCAATTTTCAATATTTATTTAAACTAATTTTAAGACTACTCATCCTTTCTTTGATAAGAACACCATAAATCATAGGCTACATACTTCAGCACATTGTATATTAGCGATGAATCCTCCAATCAATTGAAAAAAACATCTCTTAAAATTTCATTTCATTTGACCCGCTCTTCTGCACAACTTTCATGCTTATAAAAATAGGAAAGACGAACTATTGCATCTGCTACATTTGTTGACTTTTTTTCAGAAGAAAAAAACACAATGACCTTCATTAAAAAAAATGAATTTACATTTGCATCAATCGTTTCCCAATGTCCAGACGGATGATCCACAAAAAAAAACTTAAAAATCCCAGCAACAGAGCCATAAAAAATGCCAATGGTCTAAGAAAAGATCAAGAAGCGCCCCAGAGGCAGCCTATCAGGAAATTCAAACATGAAATCTAAAGAGTCACTTTGCAGAAAAAAATTCCAGGAAGCCGACAAGTTGAGGGGAATACAAAAAAAAAATACCTCCCACATAAGCAGTCATGAAGATTTAGATGTCGAAATAACCATCTCCTCGAACATAATTATCTCAGGAAAGAAGCGACATACTACATCTATTTACTTATCCACGACAATAACAAAAGTTGTTCCAAGACTTGTAGAACTGGACAATAAGTGAATATGCTCATAGCACAACCAGAACTTGCCATATTCACATTTTGTGGACCATATAACAAGGATTGAGAATACTTGCAGTTGCATACCAGATATAATTCAAATGTCTAACACTCATTGAAGAAAATATCTTTTCATTTATCTACAACAATGATTGGGATTACTTACGGTTGCATACCAAATATAATTCGAATGTCTAACACTCATTGAAGAAAATAGATGCACCTAGGGTTTCATATATATTCTTCATCTATACACTTAGGGTAGATTAGGGCTTAGATCTTGCTTCAACAATGTTATTACACTGTCTGGGAAACTGGATCGAGAATCGCAGTTGGGTATTGTTTCCTTGGAGAGGTAGATCCAAGCCTGGATTAGGCTTATAAGCTCCCATAGATGCCACTGTGCATTTTCTTCATCAAATCAGGTTGCTAATGGGTTGCATAATAAGAGTACCTAGTTTTGGAGTTGTGGATTTGAGAGCAATGCAGAGATCCTCAGACTTTCTATGGTGCCAGGCTCCAAATCCATGAGCACGGCTCAGGGCACAAATCTACCGCATGCTTCCTCCAAACTTGCAATAGTATGGCTGCATCCTTCCTCAAAACCAGCAACAGTATGGCTGCATCCTCCCTCCTTCCTTGGACAAACCATGCAACTGGAGGGAAATGAACAAGGGAAATTAAAACTTTCGATATTTGAAAAATTTTGACATTTTGAAATGAAAAACGTGTGTTTTTCTTTAAGGCCACTCAAATTAATTTAAAAATATATATTTTTTAATAATTATAATATTTTTTAAATAATTAAAATAATTTCTAAATAATTAAATGTTTGTTTATTTTGATTGTTTAAAATATTTACAATCAAAAAAATAAAATATATATTTCTGACAAGCAATTAAAATTATATGAGTAAATAATGGACTGATTTTTGCATATTGTAATTCTTCTACTCTACAAAATCATCATGCTTTATTAAAAGGAGTTTTAAACTTTACACAATTAAATTATGTTGTATTTTAAATATTTGGAGTTTTAATCTCTTTTTTTATATATTTTTTCTTTATAATTTATGTATTATTTTTTCCTTATTTTTAAGTATTACTTTAAAAGTGAAATTCACATTTTTTTTCTTTAATGATAGTAATCTATGTATTCATTCATTCAAATTAGATACATTTTCTATAATAAATAATAGTGTAGTCTAATTAATCGATGAAATGGTTTTTTTGATTAAAACCTGACAATATCAAGATTGTGATTTCTTATTGTTTATAATCAATTTTTGAATACATAAATGAATTAGACACCTTAAAAATCTCTTTATTGATCTAAGTATATAGTGAATTCTACAAAAGTAAGAACCTAATAAGTAGCAAGGAAATGAATGATTTTGGTTCTGTTCAACAAACCCTTGAAGCAACAATAACGCAATAATGCGCCCTAAACCCTGTATTGTGATTTTCTCCGTCAAGAAACCCTTGAAGCAACAAATACTCGTATAGATAATGAGCTTCAAGGTAAAAATCCCATAGACATGAAGAGTGTCATACGCCTTGTTCAAAAATTAGTAAATGAAATTGTGGATCTAAAAAAGAACTCTAGAGAAGATACCTCTATTTAAATAACTTACAAACCATATTCGAGAAAACAATTACTTCTTCAAAGCTAATTCGTCGAATTTGGAGGGCTTAGGGGATTAGGGGTTAGGGGTTAGGGTATTTAGGTGCATTTAGGGGTTAGGGGTTGAATAATGAGTTAGTAGTTAAGGGATTAGGGATTGGGGGCTTAGGGGGGCCGACCCGAACGCGTTTGGGCGGGTGCACTCAACCGAAACAACCTGACCCGAACGGGTTTGGGTGGGCACCCTCAAAAGAAACGACACAGTGCGCTCGACCGAATGAAGGCACAAGGGAGAAAATGACAAACGGGCCACACGAACATGCACAAGGCACCCCGGTGGTCACAACTTAGAAAAATGGATATGGGCGCCCTCGAACGAAATGGCCTGACCTGAACGCGCCCGGTCGGGCGACCTCACATGGGCTAAGTGGTTCTGCATTGGATCTTTATCTGTAATTCAATGCAAATATTAATTCAGATTTGGTAGATTCCATTGTAATTATGAATACTATTTTAATTTTTTTTCATGTTTCAAGACTCCAGATTAGGTTAGGAAATTGCGATGACAGACAGGGATCACTTAATAGGGCCATTATATGGATTCTACGCACAGTCCTTAGTAATGCCAATTCCTTTGATTTTGTTCTATGAGGAGCCTAATTATGCTCCTTAAAATTCAAGGACAAAATTCAAATTGATTCTGCTCCATACACTCCAAGAGAGGGGCATCCCTATTGGTAACAGAGCTACAAGCCTGTTTGGTAGTTACACTAATTAAATTCTTGGGATTTAAAGACTGATATGATTCCAAAATTGCCTCATTTTATAGTTCACATAATGGAAATTATGACAGATTGTATGTCACAGGCTATGTACCCCATGAACAATGGCATTAACCCTTGCTACAGTTCAGGCTTATACCAGAGCTTTGGAATCTATTTATCAAAATGTGGTTTAAAATTTAAATTATCCTCCAATAGGTGACTGACCAAACTACATGTCTAATAGGGAAGCTTTTGTAATCATTTAATCTTTAAAATACTTGACATGAGTCAATTTGGGGAATTGAAGCTAGTATGAACCCCCCTCTTCTCAAACCAGAGAAAAAATCATGGAGGTCAAGGGCGATGGTAAGAAGAGAAAGATGGATGAGGAAGCCAATGGCGCCGCTCTGTAACTCTCGAAGGACGATATACACTCGCTGTTGGAGCCACTGAGCAAAGAGAATTTGATCTCTTTTATGATCAATGTAGGTTCTTCATACCCTGCAATTGCAGAAGAAATTAAAGATGTTGCAAGCAAGGACCCTACTCATCGAAAGTTGTTTGTGCGTGGATTGGCTTGGGAGACTTCTTCACAGACCCTATGTGATGCATTTGAATAGTATGGGAAGATTGAAGAAGGCGTTTTTATTATGGATAAGACATTAGGAAAGTCACGAGGATTTGGCTTTGTCACATTTAAGCATATGGATTCTTCTCAAAGGGCATTGAAAGAGCATAGCAAGACTATTGATGGGAGGATTACTGTAAGCAATCTAACAGTGGAAATTAGCACAAGTCTTGGTCAAAGTATAGATCAGGCTCAAAGGAAAATTTACATTGGTGGTATTTCATATGACACGACCAATGATAAGATTTTAGAATTTTTTTCCAAATATGGAGAGATAGAAGAAGGTTCAGTTGCATATGATAAGAATACCAACAAATCCAGGGGATTTGCATTTGTGACTTTCAAGACTGTGGAGGCTACAAAGCGGGCTCTTAAAGAGGTTAGGGGTTTAGATGTTTATGGTTTAGGGGGTTAAATGGGTTAGGGGTTGGGAATTAGGGTTTAATGGGTTAAGGGTTAAGGGGTTATAGGTTTAGGGTTTAGGGGGTTAAATGGGTTAGGGGTTAAGGTTTTAGAGGTTTATGGTTTAGAGGTTAAATAGGTTAGGGTCTTAGAGGTTTAGGGGGTTAAATGGGTTAGGGGTTAAGGGGTTATAGGTTTAGGCCGGTTTAGGGGGTTAAATGGGTTAGGGGTTTAGGGGGTTAGGGGATTTAGCAGTTAAGGATTTTAGGGGTTAGAAGTTAGGGGCTAATAGGGTTAGGTTTTAGGGGGTTAGAAGGGTTACGGGTTGGGAATTAGGGTTTAAGGGGTTAGGGTTAAGGGTTTAATGGTTTAGGGTTTAAGGGGTTAGGGGTTAAGGGTTTATAGGTTTAAGGTTTAGGGGATTAAATGGGTTAAGGGTTGACTAGGGGTTTAGGGGGTTAAATGGGTTAGGGGTTAAGGGTTTGGGGGTTAGTGGTTAAGGGTTTAGAGGTTTATGGTTTAGGGGTTAAATGGGTTATGGGTTTAGAGGTTTAGGAGGTTAAATGGGTTAGGGGTTGGGAATTAGTGTTTAAGGGGTTAGGGGTTAAGATGATAGTTTCATTGGTCTCTGTATTACTCTATATTATGGAGATGGGAGATAAAAGCACCCTACCTACCTACTAAATGTCTAAATCAAATGTGGTGTAAATGTCTGTAATGGTGGTCGATTATACGAGGAGAGGATTTTATGAGGAGGCACTAGATTTTAAGGCGGTCACAATTTAGCATTTTTGATACGACCACCCTCACACGACCCAACCCAACCTGACCCGATCCACTTGAACATGTTTCCTTGGGCAGCCTCATGACATGACACGACCTGACTAGACCAAACCTGACCCAACCCACCCGAACGTGTTTCCTTAAGTGCCCTCACAATATGGCACGACCCTACCTGACCCGACCTAAATGCGTTTCCCTAGGCGGCATTACATGACTCGACCCGACCCATCCGAATGCGTAATTTACCTGGGTGCCCTCATGACCCGGCCCGACACGAACCGACCCGATTGGACATGTTCCTTGGGCGCCCTCATACGGGTGGCCCGAACGTGTTTCCTTTAGCGCCCAGGGAAATTACGGGTCGCCCGAACATGCACAAGTCACCCGGGCTATCATTACAACTTAGCAAACCTGATACAGGCGCCCTCGAACGAAACGACCCGACCTGAACACACCCAGTCGAGCGACCTCACACGACGCGACACGGTGTGCCGGACCGAACGATGCCATAAGGGAGCAAACGACAAACGGGCCGCCCGAACGTGCACAAGGCACTTGGGCAGTCAAAACTTAGCAAAAATGATACAGGTGCCCTCGAACGAAACGACCCGACTTGAATGCACTCGATTGGGTGACCTCACATGGCACGACACAGTGCGCCCGATCGAACGATGCCACAAGGGAGAAAATGGCAAAGGGGCCGCCCAAACTTGCACAAGGCACCTAGGCGGTCACAACTTAGCAAAAATGATATGAGCGCCCTCGAACGAAATGACCCGACCCGAACGTGCTTGATTGGGCGACCTCACACAGTGCAACATGGCACCCCAGACCGAACGATGCTACATCATGGGAGAAAATGGCAAATGGGCCACCCGAACGTGCACAAGGCACCCGGGCAGTCACAACTTAGCAAAACTGATACGGGCACCCTTGAACGAAATGGCCCGACCTGAACGTGCTTGGTCGGGTGACCTCACATGGTGCACCCGACTGAACGATGCCACATCATGGGAGAAAATGGAAAACGGGCTGCCCGAACATGCACAAGGCACCTGGACAGTCACAAATTAGCAAAAATGATACGGGTGCCCTCGAATGAAATGGCCCAACCCGAATGCACCCGGTCGGGCGACCTCACACGGTGCGACATGGTGCGCCCGACCGAACGATGCCACATCATGGGAGAAAATGGAAAACGGGCCGCCCGAACATGCACAAGGCACTCAGGCGGTCACAACTTAGCAAAAATGATACGGGCACCCTCGAACGAAATGGCCTGACCTGAACGCGCCCAGTCGGGCGACTTCACATGACGTGCCTGACCAAATGATGCCACATCATGGGAGCAAATGGAAAACGGGCCGCTCGAACATGCACAAGGCACCCAGGCAGTCAAAACTTAGCAAAAATGATACGGGCACCCTCGAACGAAACGACCCGACCTGAAGGCGCCAGTTCAGGCAACCTGACACGGCGCGACACAACGCACCTAAAGCAATAATGCCACAAGGTAGAAAATGGAAAACAGGCCGCCCGAACATGCACAAGGCACCTGGGTGGTCATAACTTAGCAAAACTGATACGGGTTCCCTCGAAAGAAATGGCCCGACCCAAACGCGCTCGGTCGGGCGACCTCACATGGTTTTCCTGACCGAATGATGTCGCAAGGGAGAAAACGGCAAACGGGCTGCCCGAACGTGCACAAGACACCCAAGCGATCACAAATTAGCAAAACTGATACGAGCACCCTCGAACGAAATGGCCTGACTCGAACGCGCCCGGTCGGGCAACCTCACACGGCGCGCCCAACCAAACGATGCCACATCATGGGAGCAAATGGAAAATGGGCCGCCCGAACGTGCACAAGGCACCCAAGCGGTCAAAACTTAGCAAAACTGATACGGGCACCCTCGAACAAAACAACCTGACCCGAATGCGTCCGGTCGGGCGACCTCACACGGCGCGCCCGACAGAACAATGCCACAAGGTAGCAAATGGAAAGTGGGCCTCACGAATGTGCACAAGGCACCCGAGCAGTCACAACTTAGCAAAACTGATACGGGCGCCCTCAAACTAAATAGCCCAACCCAAACGCGCCCGGTCAAGAGACCTCACATGGCGCGCCCGACCGAACGATGCCACAAGGGAGCAAATAACAAACAGGCTGCTCGAACATGCACAAGGCACCCGAGCGGTCACAACTTAGCAAAATTGATATGGGCACCCTTGAACAAAATGGCCTGACCTGAATGTGAAAATTAAGACACTCGGGCGGTCACAAGTTAGCAAATCTGACACGGGCGCCCTCGCACGAAACGACCCGACTTGGGCGCCCTTGGTCGTGTGACGTCACAGGCGTGCCCAGCTGCCCAGAGACACAAGGTAGAAAATGGAAAATGGGCCACTCGAATGTGCACATTAAGGCACCTGAGTAGTCACAAGTTAGAAAATATGACACAAGCGCCCTCGCATAAAACGGCCCGACCCGGACGCCCTTGGTCGTGCGACGTCACACAGTGTGCCCGACCGCCCGTAGACACAAGATAGCAAACGAAAAACGGGCCACCCAAACGTGCACATTAAGGCACCCGGTTAGTCACAAGTTAGAAAATTTGACATGGGCGCCCTCGCACGAAATGGCCTGACTCGGGTGGCCTTGGTTGTGCGGCGTCACACGACATGACACAACGCGCCCGGCCGCCCGAAGACACAAGGTAGCAAACGGAAAATGGGCCATGTATGAAGATTTCATAGCTTAAAAATTTCCAGACAAGAAGATAGCCAAAATACTAAGCTGACCATGATTTGAGAAAGAATTCTAGAGCATACATAAACCCTAACTTCATTAGAGCATATCTATGAAAATATAACGAACAAAGATCTGACGCTTGGACTAAATGTTCAAAAAAAATTATCCTTAACATGGTCGAAGTTTCATGGCCTACAACCTCACATAAAATTTTTATAGCAATAATGTTTAACTAACCCTAATTAATTCAAATATATCAAATCATTGTTGACATATGTCAAAAGTCAGTTAGAGAGTGAATTAGAATCGACACGTAGCCCAATCCATCGCAAGAGCGACACATAGCCAAAACTGTCGCAAGAGCGACATCTATCCCAAACCATTGCAATAGCGACGTTTATGCTGAAACTGTCGCAATAGCGGCACCTTTTCCTAAACTGTCGCAATAGCGACGATATCCTCAAACGTCGCAATAGCGACACTTTCCTCTATGCCATCGCAATTCTGACGCTATTGCCAAAACTGTCGCAATTCCGACGGATTCCTCCAAACATCGCAATTGCGACACTTTGTCTAAGTGTCGGTATTGTGACACTTGTCTCTAAACGTCGGTATAGCAATGGTTTCGGGCGGGATTTGAAAAAGTTGAAAAAATTTGGGGAAATTTCCGACATTTGGTCAAAAGTGTCGGAATTTCCGCCAAATGTACTAGTGAGAGAGATAGATATAGTTAATAACATGGAGAGATAACCATCAAGTGTTATCAGCACATTGGCCCTGGGTACCTCCATCTCTTAAAGGTTATCAACCAGCACAACCTCAATTGAATTTATCAGTCCTGTAAGGAAAAACCACTACTATGTGATTATCACTTAGTAAGACTCATGGGTTTCTCAGCTATACTTTATCATCAAAGATTCTCTTATCCTTGAATCCACTCAGTCTTCGTATATTTTCTTCCCTCTCAACATTGTGATTGACCATCCAGGAGACTCACCACCTCCCTATATTTTCATGTTCCCTTCTCGGCCTGTGTAAGCGATTCATGGGTTTTTTCCCCACAGGAGTCTCTCTGCTTCCACCTCTTTCTTCAATAGGAGCATCTCGACCTCCTATGTTTGTTTTTCCACAAGAGCCTCTCAACCCCCCGTTCTTGTGGTTATTCTTCCCATGTGCACATAGGGTCTCTTCCTTTTTTGTGTGAGAGGATATCCATTGAGAGAATAATGTGTTCCTCCTATATCTTAGCCATGATGGTTCTCCTATTCCTGAGTAGTCTATACAGACGAACCCCTTGACAACACAACCCATATTTCCCATTTAATTTTTTCCTTTCATCACTTGTAATTTTTTCCCAAAGAGAACATGGGCACATCCTTGTTATGAAGCTGAATTAATACATATTTATCTCATTAAAAACCACTCAGTCATTCCATGACTGATATTTAAAACAACCCACTTCCTTAAGCAATATCCCCCCCCTCAAGTAATTGAATCAATGTCCCTTTGTTAGCCATTTTATTTTATAATTGCATAATTACAAGGAAATTGTTTTATAAGGGGAATTCACCCATATGGGATGTCAAAATCCTTGGCCCCTTAGAGGAACACCATCCTTAGTTCTCTATGACCAAAAAAAATAAAAACATTCCTTGACTAAGCATAAATTATTTGGAGCTTTATAGTTACATCTCGATTACAATTTCGGTTTAGATATACAGTTTCTCACCCAAAAAATAGATAAACATGAAAATTATCCTTATATAAATCACTTTCTGTGGTTCCTTTGCAGTCTTCTCGGTGCTTTTGTTGCACACTATGATATCATCAAGCTGTTGCAGTCCTCTTTTCAATCAACTTCATTCACCGAGAAATTCCCATCCTTTCTGGTAACATTGAATACAATCTGTCTTGATATTCATCATAAATAATTTAGAAAAATTATAATTATACCTCTTGTCTTGTCCTTTTAATGGTTGCTCAACCCTTCACACGCCTACTTTTAACAAGCCCATTTATCAAGTGCTCTAAAAAAATCCTTGTTGATTCACCACAATGGCCACAAATCATTGCATAGGTTCATGCAGAGCACATAAAGGATTAGTTCAATATGAGAGAGAGAGATATAGTTAATAGTGAGGAGGTTTTATCGAATGCATTACTCCTGAAGGGATAAGAGTGCACTCTCTAGTAGCTTAGTGGAACTTTCACTTGTTTTCTTAGCCCAACTCCATGGATATACCATCAAGTGTTATCATTGTTAGAATATTATATATTATGGAGCAATGCAACACATAAAATATGCAGAAAATACAAGCACACAAAACACATAAAACTAGAGAGACACAGATATACGTGGTTCACCCAGTTTGGGCTACGTCCACCCCGAAAAGCCAGTCCTTCCTTTCTATTATCCATCAAAAATGAAGAGAAAAAACCTACAATAGATCCGCTGTAATATCCTCTGTTCTCTCTCACAGTCTCCCTCTCTGTTTCTCGCTCCGAGAATACACACACAATGCACAGCCGCAATACAATGCCCTCATATATACAAGGGGGTTGCCTTCTAGGGCAAAAAACCCTAATCTAAACATAACTTCTACCGTCAGATCATTTGCCTAATGAACGACCTAGATTGACTAGAAATTACTATACTTTTACAAGGCAATTTTAAATATGTTTTTAGCTTCGGGGGCGCTGCCCCCGAACCCCCGCCAGGGGGGGGCTCCGAAAAGCGCTGCCGCCCCTCCTAGACCCCCCACGGCAGCGATTAATTTCGGGCGGTGTTGCTTCCCCTTTTTAAGGTACAGGGGTCCAATGCTGTGATATAAAGTAAACAAGATAATCAGGCTCCACACCCAACAATCATCCCACTAGCCCTATGTGACTCCACCATGTATAAGTTATCAACTAGCATAGTCTCTAGTGGGTTTATCAACCTTGTAAGGCACAACCACTACTCAGTGATTATCAACGACCAATTCTTATGTATTTCTCAACTGGATTATCATCTAAGCTTACTCTATGAATATCAACCAACAAGCCTTATGTGTTTCTCAACTATGCTATAATCAAAGTTTCTCTACTCCACCAAACTCTCATATGGTATCAACACAAGTGGAGTACATACCCAATCCCGTGATTAATGATTTCAATTATTAGTTGATGTACCTATTGCCACAACCATCAACATTTCCTTACCATCTGCATGACACAACATGAGCATATAAAATTCATATTCTTATTACATTAAAATCATTTGTTAGTCAGAGCTTTCCTTACCCCATCGATTCCTCACACAACCGAGAATCTCATTGGACAAATTATTATGTCATCCCATCTATCCATTTACATTTACATCAATTAAATATATACCATCATTCTTCCACAAGAATGCTTCCTGACAAGACCATGTCAGGCATAATGGAATTTATACATACATATTGGCATGATCATGAACATACATTTTCATATGTAATTAGGGTCAAGGTCCAAAGAACCTCATTTTGATCCATTTTCATGGCTGCCATATCACTATAGATTATCCCCATGGACCTAACCATCCTCCTTGAATTTCATATTTCCATTCACTTAGTCATGGATAATCATATGTCAATTAAGATAATATTTTAGAGAACTCCTTGTATTGTTGTCATATCTAGGAGAAATGCTTCAATATACACTAGCGATGGTCTTTCCCGACCCACCGTTGAAGCCCAACCTTTCTCATTTTGTTCATGCTCTTCATTTATGCATAGGGCCTCCTTGTGTCTCTTACCAAATTCCCATGGATTTCCTTCCATGTCCAACAAATGCTCCGAAGGCACCCAAATAATGAATAATGAAAGGAAAAAACTAAAGGAAAAGACGGTAACCATAAAAAGAAAGAAATTCATGAAAATAGTCATAAAATAATGCAACAATTTACCATGGCCATGCATAATCCAACTGTGAAAAGGAAAATTCAAACACAAATAAATCAAGCAACACAAAACATAAAATTTTCAAAAACATAACAACTCAATCCCCGTGAGTTCAAGTGTTTCTAAATGTTTCATGAGAAAGGCTCAACTTGAGACCTCTCCAAGATTTCATTCAACCTCTTCTACTACAATCAACCACAATAATTAAACTCAACAACTTCATAGTTTATTTACAACTAATTACATTGCTTTGATAATAAAAAAAAGGATATGAAATCCATATCTAATCAACCATATCGACCATTGATGTTAGGTGACCAGTGTGTCTATTTTACTCGGTTGCGTAGGCCCTAGGAGCATTTCGATCTACACCCTCCACTGTCTCTGCTTCTTGCACAATATGCAGTCTTGGTTGATTTCTTTGTATCCGTGGGCAATAATTCTCCCCACATTTCCAGCATACTATGGGATTATTTTGGGACCCATCCCCTTAATTAGCTTGAGTAAAACAAACTTCATATGAGGCGTTGATTTTTGTGTGTGTTTTACCTCCATTGGTGGTGAAGCTTATTACTTTCTTCCCAGGCTAATGTCCTAAATTCCCTTGCCTTTTTCCTCTAGTTCCAAAATTTCCTTTTGAATTCATACCAGTCTTAAGCTCTCACTTGCACCTAGATTGTTTGTAGCAATTCTTTATCTTTCTGATCGCTTCCTCCAAGGTATGTGGCTCATCAAATTGTATCATATTTTTGAAGGACTATGGCAACCCACAAACAAATATTTGGACTTTTAACTTTAACTCCTTGAGGTAGGGCACACACCGAAGTAGCTCCAAGAATTTAGTAACATACTCATCATCACAAATATGGCTCATTTTGATCTCATATAACTCCTTTTCTTTGTTGTCAAAATATATTTCAGATATATATTTTCCCTGAAGTGTTCCTCAAATTATTTACATGATATCTCCTCTTCTATTATTCCTTGTACAGTCTTTAGATCCTCCCACCATATATTGGCCTTGCCTTTTAGGGTAAATATTGCCACCCTTGCTTTCATATTCTCATATTAGTTATGAATTTTGAAGAATTTTTTCATCCCCAACATCCATGATTTAACATCTTCTATTTCCTTTACCTCGCTATCAAATGTATGAGACTTAACTTTCTTAAATTCTTGTGGTACATATTTTTTTTCCCTCCTTCTATTGTGACGATGATGATGATAATGCCTTTTGTGAGTGCCTTCAAGCTGCTTCTCCTGGATGTTGGCCCTCTTCCCTGGAGTGTCTAGTAGAGTACCTTCGTTCATTGTATCTTCACTTGGTATTCTATGTCTCTTTATGGATCTACTCCCATATTCTCCATCTGTCCTTTCTTCTTGTTCTAAGGGACTCTTCGTGTCCCTACAACTAGTTCCCAACTCATGTTGTCTTTGCATTTGTAATTCTGAAAGAATCTCTAATAGGATTGCATTCACTTCCGATTTCCTCTCTTTTTCTTTGAAAATCCTTTCATTCTTAGCCTTGCAACTCATTATTTCAGCCCTTAGACTCCTCAATGTTTCCATTGAGTCCAGATAACCCATCTCTCTTCTCCACTTAACTGATATTTCATTTCAAATCCATGTTGTGACCGATCAATGTTGTTTGAACCATTTTTTTCCTCATTTCCTTTTTTGATTTTAGTGTCCTCTTATGTGCTTTCATACACACACATAATTTTCAGATTATATGTACATATGTGCACAATTTAGATCATCACCTTGGTTTTTTATTGGGAGTTTGTTGTGGTAAGACTAGCTGGAATACCACATCCAAAGTAAGCGTTT
This sequence comes from Pinus albicaulis, assembly GCA_034641835.2. Taxonomy (NCBI): domain Eukaryota; kingdom Viridiplantae; phylum Streptophyta; class Pinopsida; order Pinales; family Pinaceae; genus Pinus; species Pinus albicaulis. Next base: position 387,135,872 of record CM076576.1, on the reverse strand, counting down.
CCATAACAATAAAAATAATATCCAAGCATTAGTACCATTCTATATATAATCAACTCATTAGGAACAAAAATAATAAATCCATAAGACGATCATGTTCCTAATGGTTATCACAAGGCTTTGAGGCATTACTCAATCTTCAGAGGTCTTGTATTGAAACCTTTACCACATTTCTCTTATGATAAAGTCAATCCCATCCCAGTGTTGAAATTGGAAGCTATGATAGCACTTTATAACATACCACCTACTAATATGTAGGCCTAACCAATATTATGATAAGGTATTTACTATGCTAACCTGACTCCCATAGCCACATCATGGAAGTGGGGTCTAAATTTTCCATTGAATTTTATTCCTTTGAAACTCAAAATGAACAATACCATTACATCCATCTCACTGATATGAAATTTTCAATATAAAAATTTCCCTCAATCAGGGTTCTAGATTTGAAATTATATACATTTAAATATTTTCCTATAAGTGAAGTCCATGTCTTCGTGACTTGCCATGTGGTGCCCACATGGGTATCTAAGTGATGGGCCTCATGGCCATTGTTGAAATATTCATACTCATTAGGCCCCTTTATGAGGTCCAACATACAATGCACTTAATATATATACATATACAAAAATATAACACAAAGGCGTGGGCATTCTATGGCTATGTTGTAACTGCTATAACAACACCCAAAATTTTTGGGCATATCCCAAAATTCTGGGTCCCCCTCTGGGTAAAATTCCTCATGATCTATTTGATTTTAAGTTTACTGATGAATATTCTTGTGTGATGATATTTTATCTTAGTGCATTAGGGTTTTATTAGGTTCATTTCCTTAATTATGCATTAATTATCTTTATTTGTCTACCATATGCATTATTGCAGAATGAGGACATCTTGGCATCACTCAAGCTGCATTAGGGTTTATGAAGCCCTTATATTTCCCTTGCAAGCCTTAAAACCATAGGTTGTCATTGCTAAAGCACTACTCATGTTTTAACCTAATCCCCACCCTCTAGGATGTTTTTCACCATTATTCTATGACACTTAACTACAACATATAGCAATGCTACTTTTCAGGTCATTCATGCTTTCAAGTGTCAAGATTATGACCTCATTAAGTGTATTGAATATTATTATGCCAAAGGCATTAGGAAAATTCACACCATCTGCATATTCTATTAGGATGTCACTTGGAACACACATATGTATTATTAGGCATCCAAGTTTTAAATATTTAATTGACAAAAATTACTTTATCTAGTACAACTTGACTAATTTTGTTGTTTACTGATATGAAGGGTTTTGGAGTAATTATATCATATATAACGTTTCATATACAAATAGAACACATGAATATACAATAATACACATGCTTTGGAAATTTAACAATGACATGTATAAGGCAATGATATGTGGCAAATTAAAACGTGACAAGCACTTGAATCATGAGAGTAAATGCATATGCACTAGAAGGAAAAAAAAACTCAAAGTCAAAAAGGAAGGAATGGATCCCTTTTAGTCGACATACATTAAGGATCCTCACCATACATTTATTATGGCATATAATCATAGAAAGGCTTATTATAAAATGTGATGAGACCATAATATGTATGTGAGACTTCTCAATGGAATGAAGTGCATTCTTGGAACATCACACCTATTTGAAAATGCATGGGGCATCGAAAATCCAAAAAAATAAAGCTTGTGATAGCAATGCAACCAAAGCATGCTACAATTGTGAGGATGTTGCAAGGAAGAATGTTGAGATAAGATGGAATTGGCGCTATAAAGGGTAACATGAAGCAAGCTCGATAAGGAGAAAATGTATACATTTTTGCTTGCATTTATGGCTCTATGTGATGAGTTGAATTATCGAATGTATAAGCACATGAGGAGAGCACGATGCAATGCATTAATAGAGAAAATAATGATACTCTATGTATCTGAATTTTATTGGAATGAAATTGTTTTCGCATCATTGTAAATGAAGTGGATACTTGGATAAGAGCCACTAACGTATATATTGGAGGAGGTCATCGAAGTTCAAACCATGCCATTAAAAAAAGAGGATAGACATTGATGGAAGGCACTTTATACATTTGGCATGTTTGTAAAATTGTGCACACACTATATGGAATAAAGAGTCATATTTATAAATATAGAAAAAAGGGTCAAAATCAAGGCCGAATGACGTAGGGGAAGGTTCAAAAAGAGGGCAATTTTAAAATGCTTATTTTAGATATAAACAATGTGCAAGAAAAAAAATGCACTATACAAGAAATTTTAGAGACCCTAGAAATTGCTAGCGCTCTTTCACGAACCTAAACCCTATTGGATTCTAGCTTGTATTTCTTCTACTAAATTTGTTGTTTTGATAAATGGATTTCCGATCGGGTTTTTTAAATCTTATTAGGGTATCACACAAGGCTGTCCATTATACCCCCTATTATTCATCCTCACTATGGAGTGCCTGAGCTATTCGATTAGAGAGGCTAGGCAGAAGGGAATTTTTCGAGGACTTAAGGTGTCCAAGAAAGAAAGGGTGTCTCACATCATGTTTGTGGATGATATCTTATTCAGTGGCATGAACAATAATGATGGGTGGAGACATATCCACCTAATCACCCAGAATTTTATCCGGGCATCGGGGTTATTTATATGCAAAAAGAAATCAGTCCTAATTATGGAGGAGGTATATTACCCTCGTAGCTGTGAAATTGGGGAACTGTTTGGCATACTGAGATTCTCTCTTTAGGGGTTCCCGTATTTGGGCTTCAATTTAAAGGCAAATAGGTATGGTGTGCGGGATTGCGACTGGACATTGGACATATATGATAAGAAGTTGTTTGGATGGGCGATTAAATGGATGTCCTTGGGGGCAACCTTACTCTTGTTCACTCTATCCAGCAGAGAATAGTGGTCTACTAGATGCATCTCTTTCTTATCCCAGTGGAATTATGTCATAATATCGATGCTCTAATGGTGTGATGTATTTTTTCTGGTGCAACATTGAAAGGGAAGTTTCATTTGGTTCACTGACATGCATTAGCAAGGCCTACTGGATTGGGTGGTTGTGGGATTTTACTTACCCACAAATTCAATTGTGCTCTAATTACCAAAATATTATGGAGAGAAACTAATGTGGATAGTATTTGGGGTTGTATGATCTGATATAAATATATGAAAGGGAAAATTATTTCTTCCTGGATCAACAAAGGTGGTTCCAGTTCCAAAAATGCATCTATAGTTTAGAGGAGCATGCTGAATAATGTCCACTAGATGATGGCTTCTATGAAATGGAAAATTGGGGATCAATTTAGGATTGAGATTAGGCTATAAGAGATTATTGTTTTTCATGGAAATCATACACTCTCAATGGAGCTAATTTCCTTCCTAAGGTCGCGAGGTATCTATCACTTTGCCCAAATCTCCTCCCCTTTAGCTCGACTCTCTCTCAACCCCTCATGGAAGCAGGAAATTGAACTGAGCGTTAGAAATGGCTTGGATTTGGAATAGGATGCGTAAACCTCCAAAATTTACAACACATGGGTTTGCATTGGTGTAGGAGTGGATGAATTACAGTGGGAAGGAATTATGAAGAAGGGGATGCCATCAGTAATATATCTATCTATATAACTATCTATCTATCTATCTATCTATATATATATCTGTGTGTGTGTGTGTGTGTGTGAATATTCCTCTTTTGACATCCAATCTTCTTGTTAATGATTGGTTTAAATTTGTTTGGGAGTGGGAATTTCCCAACAAGCTTCATTATTTTGGCTGGCTGGAAACTAACAACAAAATTTTTACTTGGGGCTCTCTCCAAAGAAAAGGATTTCAAGGGCTTGTTTTCTATCCATTGTGCTACAAATAGAAAGAGGTGGCATAAAATATGTTCATCAATTTTTCAGTTGCCTGGGAGGTCTGGTTAGAAATGTCGCATCTTCTGGAATTGGATTGTCCCCCTAAGTGCGACACATTGTCACTTTTCATTTGTAATTGGATCAAATATCACAAGCATTACTGTAATCTCCCCTTCTATGTCATTTTGAGGATATGGAGCAACTGGAACACCTGGGTATTTGAATCTACTGTTCCAGCGATGTGGGTGGCGGCCAAGATGACCATCTCATACTTCTTAGAGATTGTCCCAAAGAAGAATAATCATAAATCTAAGAAGGTTATTTATAGGGATATAAAGGAACAATATCCTAGAGGACCCTTTGACAAAGCTTGTCAAAATAGGAGATGTGGTTGTGGAGTGGTAATTACATTGGATCTAGGGCCCTACTACCATATTTGGTGGAAAGTTGGAAGGGGGACGAATAGTAGTGCAGAGGTGATTTCTCTTTGGGGTGCATAATATTTTGCAATATGGCTCGATATGGAAACAATAAATATCAACAGGGATGCCAAGAGAATCATAGATTGGGTCAAGCACTACACATAGTTCCACCCTCCCATTCCATCCAATTGGATGGTCAAAGAGCTATTTTCTGCCATCAGGTACATCAACTACAACTATATCTACAAGGAACAGAACCAACTGGCTGACCTCATGACCAAGCGAGGAATTGGAGTATTCATGGAAAATACTTTTTTCACTTTCTACTTACAAAACAGACTCTTGAATGTTGGGAGAATAGGTTCTATTTAGGAATTGTCTTTTATTTTTTTATGATCCCTTTTTATTAGCAGGAATGATCAAGATATGTATGTTATCAACAAAATGAACTAATAGAATTGTAGGGACTAGATAGAACATTACAACTCCATTTTGCGGAGAATATCCATTTTGAGAAAAGAATGATATGATGCACTGTAAGAATAAGGGGAAAGAAACAATGTCAATGTACTCTCTTTTTATAATGAAAAATAAATTGGTTTTTTTATCTAAAAAAGAACTCTATTCCTCTGTTGCTTTGAAACTGCGAATTATTTTTCTTAGGAATTGCATGTCACACAACATAAAGATAGTAGGAAAAGTGTTACACCATTGTATAGTGACATCACAACAAGAATATTCATCGCACTAGCGCTAAGTATGACGATAAGCACCATTTTCTCTTAAGAGCATCACATTGTAGTGAATCGCAATATATAAAAACCAATGGAAATTTCACTATAGGAGGTTATATGCATATTATTTATTACTCAATAAACACCAAGAGAGAAGGATTATAATGCATAAGCCATGTTTGGGTATCTCATCAAGAATGCATGTAGAAAACATTTTGAAAATCACGTTTAAGAAATGAAACCAACAATGACAATCGTTCCAAGGTGAGACATGGCAAACGTTTTAAAGACACATTGAAATATGCATGTTGGAAAGGTAATTACATAGAAAATGTTACACAACTGATAAATTATATACATATTTGGAGCTGTGATGTAACAATAATCGTTTTAAAGAGTATAAGGTGGCATTGATAATAGTGTGATGGGGAAATAATGAAGTTGAAACCTGAACCAAAATGTGACTATGCGAATTTCCTAAGTCACATCCCTCTCCCACAACTTCTCTATAGATCGTGAAATTTCATTTTTGAGCCCCAAAGAGACAACCATAAATGTGACCTGGAAAAACTGTGACAATGAAAGCTCTCTCCAAGTCGCTAAGTCATAGAATTGTGTGTGAGAAAATCAATGACCTCTGCGACCCTCTCTTCTATGACTATGTGAACTCCCACTAAACGATGAACCTGTGACCTCCACCATGAGTTGAAAATCAAGAATGAAGTTACAATATGGAGACATGACCTTACATGGAGTCTTGTAATGAGGCTCAAGCAAAATTCCATCTAAGATTTACAAAGAAACTACAAATCACACTTATAGACTCGAGTAAAGACCAAACTGGAAAATGTGACTAGCGATGCCACCTTAGGGTGCGACTTGTGTTGTTGCGACCAAAGGGAATTGTTACCATTATCACTAATTTGTTCTCTCTAGGATCATGAGGTTTTATCATAATTATTAATATATTCCTTATGATTACTAAATTGAAGGGGATTACAATATAAAGGGAGAGTCATGGTTATGCACAATATGGCAGTATTAAGTTGGATGCTTTTGAGGAGTTCTTTGAAACATTTATCTATATACGGTGCTTGAAAAATAAGAATTAAATTTTGGTATTTACCTCATTTGGAATGGTGACAGTCCGAATGAGAAATATCTAGAACTTCATCCAACATTTCAAAGTATCCGAAAGTGTAAATTCCTAGTAGATGTGTCAAAGGTAATTAATGAGGAAGATGTAGCAATGTTTGTTGATACATCAAAATAATTTGATGAGATGACTCACATGGATTTTTGGGAATAATTAGTCCCCTTCATACAAAGAACACTTAAGATTTTTTAAATAGTATAATGATGATGATGGAGAAAAGGAAGACCCCCTTCCTGATTAGCAATGTGATTATCCAAAACAAGTTAAGGAAAATGAGAAAATTTACGGTTAAAATACATGTGTCTTGGCACTGCAATATTGTGAAGCTAAATTTGGAAATTGGTCTATGGATGATGCCTCCATTAGATGAGGTGTTGAATACATCACTTAGGGCAAAGAGAGTGACTTCATAAATATGAGAATAATATCCTTTCCGATGTGAGTTGCAAGACTGACTTAAGGGATGCCTAAACTAAAATGAAAACACCATTATTAATTTTTGAAGAAAGAGGGATGTTGGTAGTTCTTTCAAGATATGTTGTGAACATTCTGAATCCTAGAAATACCCTGCAAAGAATGCATACATTGACAACACTGTGGTGTAGGTCCAAATTATTTCATTCCTTGAATTAGTTTATTATGTTTTCTATATCATGCTTTGTTTGATGTATGACCCATGTAATTTGTTTGTAGGTATAAAATAAGGATGATAATTCCAACCGATGTGGAGGAAGCTAGGGTTTCTTATAAGAGGATGTGAAACTAGGTTTTCATTTATTAGTTGCCCTATGCACTATGTCAACCAGGTTGTATGTGACAACATCATTTATAAAGACAAATCAACTTGATGACAGATTTGATAATGGAAAATTAGACATTTAACAAAACAAATGAACATCACCACCTTATTCATCATCCTATGAAAATCTCCATATCATGGTAGAAATATTGGAAATAAGGATTTTAAGGTTTCCAAATAACCTTTTAAATCTCCTCATAACTTCTCTCCTGACATATGCAAATGTTTCTCATCATATTCTTAACAACTATACAAATAGCAGTTGATCATGTAATAGTCATTGGACATGAGAGAGTAGTGAGGAAGTTTAAGAGTCATGAGTGTAGGTCAAAGGCCATCGTAGATGAACAATCAACTCACCTCTATAAATACATCCTCACATGCCTCATCTATGGGGGACTTTAAGGCTTGATCTTGGACTAGTAGTAGATATTTGATCTTTACTTGAAGTGCTCAAGGCATTAATATCTTGGGATCAAGGGGTGAGTTGTAGTGAGGCTAGTGTTTTGCATTGGATAATGGCATGAGAAACCCATGTTCACTATTGGGATTTTATGGCTTGCATGACTTGTACTTATGTTTGTAGCAACACTAATAAGAATTTAATTTCTTTCAGTATGGATTCCTTTGCATCTTGGTAATGGTTGTATTGGATTTCTCGTATTTCCATCATGTTTCTATGTGTGCTTCATGTGGGCATATGTTAATGAACTCATTATTAACTTATAGCTTTCATGTCCACTTTGAGTTTGTGCTTATTTATTCTACACCATGCTAGTGACCTATTATGAACTAATTTGTAGTTAATCTCTGACACATTCCTGTTCAAGTATGTTTGAGATGGTTTCAACGCACTAACCCTTCTTGTGGCATGCTTCTCTAACTTGTTAGTGTTGTTGCATCACAGTATCTTTTTCTGCATATTGTTAATATTGGACTGATCTCATCCCTGTTCTCCATAAATTTCATCCTTTTCCTCGCTCTAACATCTTCTCATTTGAAAAAAAATAGTGAAAACATTCATGGTGGGAGCCGAGACCACATATCGAATGGGGCTCCTATTCCAAACAGTGTGAAGTCTAATTGGGACTTCACACTAGGGAGAAAACATAACTGTTGGTGGCATCCAACACTGTCCATATATTTTTGGCCTAGAAGGAGGGAAAAATGACAAGCTGATCTTGTAGATCCTTAATATTAGCTTCATATATTAAATGGATCCATCCCAAATATCTATCCCAGGTTTTTTTTCTAAAACATAAACATTTCAGTGTCTACAGAAATATTTTACGCTTTTCACAGTGGAATTTTGATGGAAAGGGCCAAACAACGCTATTTATACACATATGTCAAGTTATTCATTTCTATCACTCTAAAATATTCGATTGTAAAGATGTTATGGGTATATTTTTCAACCTCAATCTTGAAGGTTGTGTCAATCAATGGTTCCACATGTTGCAATCACTTCTATCCTTTCATTCGAGAAACTCATCAGTGAGATTTGTTAAGCCTTTGACAAGTATGATTCTCAAGATGTTTTTAAAATGATAAATTAGCTTAGAATGAAACCCAAATAATCATTAGAATATTTTTCTAGTAGGTTTGTTCATTTTTTTTGTGAATTTCCTGAAAGAGACGCGGAATGGATATATTTGGGGGAGAAATTCTAACATTTGGTTCATGTTTCTCTACAACATTTCCAATCTGAAAAGAATCCTGATTTTGATGATCATCGTGATAATATGCAAGTTACAAATTGGTCATATTTTATCCCTAATATTGTCTTTCCTATTTATGTGAGTCAATAAAATCCTCAAGCATTTAAGGAAGAAATTATTTCTTGTGAAATTTCTCATTCTCCTTCACATTCATTACCTAATCAAATTTCAGTCATAAAAAAATTAAATGATGAAGAGTGTTTGCAGGGAAATGAATCAATTTTTCTGACTCTCGAAGCTCTTATACACATTATTGTACCTGTTGAAAAGATTCAACTTGAGCTTGTTAATTATATTACTGAATATATTCCTGAATCCTGAATATATTCTTGAATCCCCTCATGTTATGATCACTCATTCACCTATTTTCAATTACCTAAGCCTTGTGTCAAATAAAACCAAGTGTCCTATCAGTTCCATGGAGATCATAGTGCAAGAATCAATCATTTGACATTAAATCAAAAACTTGCATAAAACCCGATTGAAAGTGATCCTTTACATTCCCCGTCATCCATGAATCTGACACATAGCTCTATACATTATGATAGTGTACCCACAATTCATTCCCCGAAGCCTAATGTACATGTTGATGAATTGTTTTCTCAAGATGACACTAATGTGCAGGGTTTTAGTTCTAAATTATACTTGGTTGAAAGTGGTGTCTCTTCTCTTGACTCTTTTAATCCATTATTCCTTGATTTATTTGATGAATCTGATACATCAATGGTTTCTCCAAGTCATTCAGATATTCACCCGACTGGTTTCGATTGCAATCATGTGCATTAAGTTGATCTCTCAGAATTAGAAGGTGAAGATATTGGATCTCTTGTTCATGATATTTTTAATTTTCAAGCTTTAATGAGTAGAGATAAAGATGCTACATCCCAAAACATTCAAGGAAACCCTCCAATCTACTCAACCACATCGTTAATATTTCAAGAATCTCATGTATCATATGCCCAATTTGACCAAATTCAGTGGCTCCAAGAACCATCATCTTATCAACAATGTATTAAGTGACACTTTTGATAATTATTTTTCATGTTCACTTGTTGATCTCACTAAGCAATCGTGATTTGATGATCCTCCTTCTAAAGGTTATGGGGCTTGTCAAGAAGTTGAGGCACTTCATCTTCCGCTGATACTTATGTTAGGTTCTCACGATCCTAATGAGACCCCTGAACCGAGTCAAATCATGGTTTCTAAAATAAAGGTTTCCTTGTGTGATTCCCCTCTCAGCATAATCTCACTCGATGGAATCTAATTTTTGAAATATTCTAAGATACATCTCTCCCTATACTCAGACTTATTTGTTGAAAAGAATACACTAGCCATTTATTCAAATCCTTATTATTCTTTCCTAGCTCGTCTAGATGGTAATCAAGTACAAGATGGTGTTGTATTACATTCTACCATGTGCGAGAGAAAACACTTGGATCCTCTCTTTCTTAAGAGTTGCCTGATTGATGCATTTTCATCTTGGAAATATAAATAATTAGATCATTTGAACTATCAATCTGTCAATGTATGAACATTTGATAAAACCAACGACAGATTCAATGATGGTTCTATTATCATGTTTGGTGATGACCATGTGCATTCACTTATTGATCTCATGAAACCACCCATATTTTATGATCTACCATTTGAGAGTTCAAAGGTTTTTCAGGATGGTGAGACACTTCAACCTCTACTTATGGTTATGTCAGGTCCACACGTCCTTGAAAAAACCTATGAAAAAGTTCATATTAGGTTTTCCACATAAGAGCCCATTCGTATATAAGTTTAACCTAACGAAGGCCCATATTTCTAGAGTCATCAAGTTAGTCATATTAAATCTCATGATAGAATTGTTGGCTGGTTGGGAGACTATTATCTAGTTAATTCCTTAGCAAGAAAATTGAATCTCGCCTTTCTTGTGATGAATTTAGGGTTAAGCATGAATGAATGTGTGTCATGGTTATATGATCATGTTTTTCAATTCTATCAATTTTTTTTACCAAGATAGGGTTGTATCTTATACTGAACAATCCTTTCTGGCACATTTTCCTGCTAGCGGGTGTGACCTTCTTACTGTTGTGTAGGCTTCATAGGTAAGCATTGTTTATTTTGCAAAATTATTTATATTGGTTGTAATCACTAACCTTTTTTATTTTGCAAGTTGAGAACTACTATAGTAACTGCATTGGAATTTTAATTTCACATGACCTGATCTAATATTTTGTTAAATTGGGGTTTTTAGGTTTAGGCTAGTTAGGTTTTAGGTGTTTCTTATTAATTTGTTGATTATGGCTTACTGGTCAAAGTTTGTTGATTATGGTTTTCTTTTATAATTAAGGTTTATATATGATTTGTTGTGTTTTATTTATCACAGGAAGTTAGTTTGTTGCATAACATTATGCATTTATCATGCATTCATCATTCTGCATTTTATTATTTGCATAGGATTTACATCATCTTTTTAGTCGTCGTTAGTTGATTTCTCCCTTTCATTTACATAGCATTGAATTGTGTTACAGCCCTGCCTGCTGCATTAAATCGTGCATTCATATTCTTGCATAACATACATGGGTTTTTGGGCTAGCATTGAATTTTCTCTTTGTTGCATGCCATTGCATGAGCCTTCACAAGACTAGATCCCTTTGAACCTTTAGCGTTGTGATGATATTTATTATTCTTATTTTCATGTGCTTAAATCCTAGAAGTCTTCTTTGAACTCTTCCCACATGATGAAACCATAATAGATATTCCTTGGTCACCATTCCCTAATGTTGAAACACTAACCCTAATGGTTTCTTGTGGCTATGGTGGTTGCTCCAAAAGGAAGCCTCTCTTAGAACTAGTCATCAAAACTACATCTGGAACATCTTTCCTACGATTCTGACTACTTAGTGAGGAAAATATGAACACGTGCTTGTGGGGAACCCTAATAATTTCAAATGGATTATATATTTAATGAAAACCTTGTATCTAACATGGTCCTAAATATTTCCTGGTATGTTTTCACCGTTGACCTATCAATTGGAGATATGATGTGGAAGAACGACTTGAGGAAAAACCTAAATTAAAAAATCCTTCAATTTCTTTCAAGTAAGGAATAACCTCTCTTGCACGTAATATAAGTCAGGATCCCTCATCCGCCCTAGTGAAATAATTGCCTAAGAAATGATACCAATGTGCACATACAAAAAATAGAATTAAATAAAAGTTACAATATTATGACAGGCTTCCTACGCAAAAAGGTGATGCAAGCACTCCGTAGGGGTACTAATCGGGCTTGCTGGAAGTAGAGAAAATTTTGTAATTTCTTGGAGTGACTCCATCGGGGTACTGAAAAAGATTTTTGGCAATGGAGCAACACCAGAAAATCACTTTAAAATCATGAATACAATAAGCACTCCGCCATGCTATATGCATCATCATAAAAAAGTCGAAGGTGTAAAACTTGTTTTATCATGTAAATACTAATGAGACCTAGCTGATACATAGGGGAAGGGCATATCCATAAAAGGTAAAGTAACCCTAGGAATACCCATAGTGTCTATCGAATACCTCCTTGCACTATTTTCTAGATTCAATCTATTGTAGGGATGTAGCTAGAGATGTTGGATTCTACTAGTGGTTCACCAATTGTTGTAGCCACTAAAACAACATGTAAAATTTTTGGGCATGTCCATAAATTCCCCCCCCCCCCCTTTTCTTTCTTAAGGTCATGGAGGTTGTAGAAATTCCATGTAGATTAAAATTACTAATTGTAATTTACTACAACAATAGACTTGAATCCACTCTACTCATAAGCGGAAACAATTTAAATGGTTGCGAAATCACAACTCATACAAGAGAAAGAATTCAATAAACACATTACACAATGATTTCCTAGGGCAAGCCACAGTTAAAATCCCCATTATATTTATATTTAATTAGTCATAAAATATGATAATATTATAATTCTTTTCTCAAGCCCGAGAAACCTCTCAAGTATCTCTATCTGTATCACTCTTTTATAGACAAGCCTTGGCCAATACTTAACCAATTGTCTTGTGATGTGGAATTATAATTTTCTCCTAATTTAATTCAAGGGAAAATTAAATTAATATTTTCTTGTTGTTGTTTTCAAAAATCCCTCTCAACAAGAAAGGGATTCTAATCTATCTTGATCCAACAACTTTGGAATATATTCCATGCAATGCCTCTCACTGTTGTTGCTACTACTGCAACATCTGCAATTGAGAATAAAAAAACAATCACTAAATCAATCTACAACTCTTTACTAGGAAAATTTTGCTGTTATTGAATCTGCTACTGCGGCACCCGCTCTACTGTCAACACTACTCTGCACTCCACAGTCTCTGAATGACATTGATCCTCCTGCTATTGAAAATTATGGGCCCCCGTAGCAAGGTAATGATTCGTGACACAAAAAAAACCTCAATGGAACCTACCCAAATTTCTACACTCGTGAGACTATTGCTTAAAATTTCCCCACCTCTCACCTGGGGGTATGGATTATTGTGTTTGTTCTTCCAATTTGGCTCGAAATTCCCCCCTACTAGAGGTCTCTACTTGAGAGTATGTGTACACTCGACCTCCTCTATACTTCTCCATCTATGGCTACTCCATAACTTGTTGAGGCCACTTTTGAGGCTGCATGTTGCGAGGTAATTCATGCTCCCTCTCAACCACCAAGTCTCTAACCTTTTCCTGGCTCATCAAGGCTTTGCATGCTTCTTTAAACTCAATTGCATATAGGTTCTAAACTTGCACACCGATTTTCTTCATTTGTCTCGTGGGGATGTGTCTAAGGAATACCTTCCTTTTTCTACATATCACATCGTAGCCACAATCTTTGAATACCACGACGAAAAAAAATATTCTTCTTTAGTCCTGGAATAAAAATCACATCCTTGAGTCTGAGAGGGGAGCTAGATTCCCTCTGAAAAATATTTGTATTGATATCGGTCACGTTATACCTCCCATCATCTCTAAACTTAGTGTTCTTCCTGAGGTCTTTCTCCTCTGAGCCACTAAAGATATCTCTATTCCCCGTTATATGGGATGAGGCTCCGCTATCCAAATGCCACACACTACCCATCACCGATTTCACCATTCATGAAATGAGGGTGAAATCCAACTTGAATTTTGAAGCAAGAGATTGACCTGTCACTCCTCCTTAGGGATTCTTGTCGGCCTTCTTATGCGGAAACTTTGTGGCATAATTTCCCAGCTCATGACAGTGAAAAAATTCAATCTTCAATAAGTCCTTCTTCTTGCCTCCCTGACCAGAATCTCCTTTGGATTGGGATTTCTTCCATTTCCCTTTATTTTCCTTTCCAGATGTGGTAGTGTATTCGGTGCATGGGTAGACGAGATACACTTTGCTTAGTAGGGATTCTTCTTACCTACATAAAAGTCATAGGTCAAAGTGTTTTGTCAAACGTTAGTGGAACAAGTTCAACATGTAATAAGCTAAGTTAAATGGAAACATAGAATGCTACATAAAAAATGAAAAAAAACACAACAACATGCACAAGAAACACGCTCAATAGAGAAAACACACTCATAACTCAACAATGGAGAGTTTTGTCCCTTTATTAGGTGTTGGTGGTAGTATAATATAGAATGCTAAATCTCTTGTAGTGGATCCTTCGAGATACATAGCTCCAATATCTAAGACAAGGAGGTCTCTTCCCCTCAAATTTTTAGAAAGCCTCACTTCCCTCTCAAAGGATGGTAGATCGACGAACATGTGGTGAACACTTCTCTCTTGGATTGAGATGTTGGATGGCCAAAAATTGAATCCTTTCAATCCTCTTGCTATTGGACAACACAAGCTGGTTTTCTAAGGAGAAATTCGGCCATCATAACAATGTGTCTCCTAATTCTCTTCCCATGGTTGGCTTTTATAGACCATTTTCAAATTTTCCCTCCCTATCTTAGTCCAAGCTGAATGGTGACATAAGATTGGGGTTATGATTCCTTTGTGTGCCGCACTAAAGCCTCAAGGTGGCGTAAAGGCAGTTGTAATTGGTTAGGTTGAGTGAGAATATTTTTCTCCAAGTGTACCAAGTGGTCTCAGATGGTGAAATTTTGCATCCCTAGGACTGGGCAGCTATTGAAGGGATGGTCGCGCACTGAACGACTATCGAAGGAAAATTCGTAATGCACAGTTAGAGCTAGTGCTTCCTGTGCATGATCCAAAAATTTACCTTCTCACGTTAGGAAAATTTAAATATTTAGCTCTTCTAAAGTATTTCTTCCCTATAAATATTTATATGTACCTTCTGCTTGACATTTTCTAATGTCTTCTACCTGTACAATACTCAAATGTTAACAATTTCCCCCTAATGTATGAGTTCTAGGAAGAACTGTATAGCCGAAATTCATTATAGTTTATTTTTATGTGTAGTACTTTTGAGAGAGAGAGAGAGAGTAACTTGCTTTAGAACCAAGGTTAGAGCCCCCTTTCCAGGAGTAAAAGAGACATCGTGCTCCGTTGGAAACCTACAAGAGATAGAATGAATAAAATTTTTCTACGAGGCGGGCATGTCCCATGCTCGTGATGTTTTGACTAGTTAAGCTTATCGAAAACTTATCGATGGATAGTGGTTCTATTTATGTCACTTTTTGGTAGTGACTTTCTTTTGGTTGGTGACGATGGTTGCTAATGCCCTTAGGGGTTTTTTTCTTTGAAAGAAGGATGAATGTGCTGCCCACACGCATAACATTGATATGGAATGTTTGTTTAGAACAAGTGCTCATTATATGCATGGATTTTTGATTGTTGGGGACCTTCTCGTGTACGCATTGTTGAAAGAGATGATTATCAAGTCACGGGTCTTCGATGAATTCTAAAAAAGTGCAATGGTTATGAAGTACAATACCATGTTGACATGAAAGCTTATCTTGAAGTCAAATTTCAAGAGGATTGATGACATCATTGGGAAATGATGATTAGCATAGTGCCATCAAGGGATGCCTCTATTGAGGTGAGGAGTCATCCAAGGTACTACCTCCCCCTTTGAAAATGTTTGCTGCAGTCGACAAGAAGGAAGCATCAGCCGACAGAGATGACTACTGATGAAAGGGAACAGGGTTTTTGATGTAGCAAGGCATGGTGTGATAGGTTAAATTAGGCATGATGATCATAAATGGATATAACTGATGATGGTAGTTAAGTGGCCTGAGGCTGGAGCTGTAAATGTGAGTTGTGAAAGTCATAACAATTTATGGTGAGGAGATCCCTGGAGTGGGTAGGACATCTAGGGTGGGTGTATGGTTGTTATTAGTGTCATGGTGAGGTGTGGTAAAGAATGTGTAGCTCTGACCAAGGGTGATTAGGGACTACTTATAGGTGAGAAATGTGAATGGATGGTGGGAGTTCTCTCCTAAGAAATATTTTTACACTTTCCAAAATAATATAAAATGGGTTTGGATGTACAAGCATGGAGATGGGTGCCCCTATAAATATGAAAAAAATATGTCACTATGGTGTGAGAAGTGTGTTTTGCTGAGGGTGGGAGCCCCATTGGTTAGTCTCGGTGTGGGGGTGATGAAGTAGATGAAAAGTTTTGAAAATGGGCTTGATGGGGGTGTGATAGGCCAAGTGTGAGATGCGGTGGTGCATTTTTGATTTGCTTATGAGAATGGTAGCCCAGGAAATGGGTTTTAACATGATATGGGTAAAACGTGACTTGATGTATGATGGATGAATGATCATGAAGTAATTCCCGGGTTTGGATTTTATGGCCATGGCTCTAGACCTTTGGTGTATGGTCTACATGAGTGATGGACTCCTTGTAGGGTGAGGATCTACCAACCTGCAAGGGTGTTTATCATGTGCAAGATGGGGTGATGAGAAACATGATCGGTTGAATGAAACCTATGGTCTATTTCTTTTGAAGAAATGATGTCAGGATATGCAAAGCTTCTTGGGGAGCCTATCATGCCGGGGGTAGAATGATACCTACTCTTGTACCTTTTTTTCCTGGGACATATGTTGATTTGGCATGTTTGTAATACCTACAACCAATACGCCAAGTAGAAAGAATTTTTTTCATACAAACATATTTGAAATAACTTGAATTTACATAAATAAGAGAGGGCATACTTGAACTGAGTTGTGGAGGCTTTCGCCTCATGGGTGGAATTTATTGGAGTAGAGCCCATTAATGAGTTTGGCAAGGCATGTACAATTGGGTTCTAACAAAATTTCCCCAATGTTTATTTTTATTTTATCCAGGGGAGAGTCATGCTCTCTTGGTAGTGTGCTAGGGGTACACACATGTTCTTTTACTTGAATATTGTGTTGACTACAAAGGTGTAAAAATTCTTGTAACATAGGGCATGTCCTTGTTTCATGGTTATGGCTCACACAAATGGTGCATGGTGTAAAGTTACCTAACGAGTAGATGGTGTGAGAACCATCACTACTCTTCATACCATATGCGGATGATCAGAGATGGTTGGGCATTGGTGCCTTTTTTCGCTTTTTCCATATTTCAGTCTTTTGTCTTGGTTGGTGTGGCTCCTTCAGGGAGCTCAAAATAAATTCTTCCCTTGTTGCTCATATCCTTGGGAGGTATTCAAAATTCATAGTATGGTGGAATTGTGAGAAAATCCTGCAATAGCAGTGTATGATCTTCTCTTGATTAGAGAGATGGATCTATGGTATGGTGGTGACCATGCAAAGATTTTCAGTGAGTTTCTTGAGTTCCTGACATTGATTGACCCAATGGTCATTTTTATCGCATAGAACACATGTCGTTCTTGGATGGTTTTGGGCACTGCTAGGACGATGGGTCACCTTAGCCTTCCTAGGGTTTTGGTAATGATGGGGAGCAGGCTGCCTTGGTTCTAAACCATATACATTCAGATATTTGGTGACCAATGAGCGTATGGTGTCTAACATAGGTTGAAATTGGGGGATGTAAGTACAATGTAGAGCGTGATGGTTTTCGTGAAAAATCAGAAAAGACTATTTCTCTTTGGTTCTCCACTCCCTTTGGACTGCTGGAGTAATTAGGTACCATTTGCGGAATGATCTTAAATTCGGGCATTGAGTGACCAAATGGTTGCGAGCGTCACACAATGTGTAGGCTAGTTTTATTCATGGAGGACGGTTGGGGGCGATGATTTGCCCCTTTTTTGGACATTTTTCTACTAATATGAAGAGAATGGACTTGGTTGCCTCATTTTATTGAGTTGTAGAACTTTCCTTGGATTCTGAATCCGATCCTTCTGTTGCAATGAGGCATTTTATGGCCTAGCGTAAACAATTTAATGTTGAATGAAATTAAGGGATGTAGGGACAACAACAAACCATGTGGTCGCCTGAACAGACTCGACACAAATATTGGACTTCTCATGGGCCATCGTAGTATACTGTGTTTACTGGGTACCACCTTTGGAATAACTCTAGAGTTGCAGAGTCAGGGATGAAGAGATATTTTTCATCACAGAGAGCGTAGAGTTGGACTGGACCTTGAGGGTGATTACAGGGGGGGGGGTGGTCATTCAAGTGACCGTCTCTCCTCGGACACATACAATATGGTCCTTGTTGCTTCCGTCCATTGAGTTGTAGTACTTTTTGTGGATTCTGTGTCCAAGCCAACTAAGTGAGGTTTTTCAGCACTGAAGCATCGCATGACATCCAACATAGACCGAAATTGATGGATATGGGGACAACGACGCACATGGTGGTTTCTTCGAAAAATATGACACGTATGTCATCGATGTTGAACCAATTTTCTTTGGGAAATATGTGGGACTTGATACTAACGGCTAAACACCCTTAACTCGGGACATTGTGTGACTAAGTGATCAGGCTTGTCACACAGTGCGCAAACTGGGGCCTGCTGAGTGGCCTCCGCTTCTCGTCTCTAGTCTATTGGGGGGATTGTGTACGAGCAAGATGTAGGTTCCTCTCGTATGTACAATATGGTTTTAGGTTCTCTCTTGTTCATTTTTATGGTTGGAGCTAAGGGGTCCTGTTGGTAATATTTCTCTAGGGCTTGCAAGGCATCCCTATATCGTGGAATCTATGGGAAATTATGGGTATAATGCCCATAATGGTTGCATATGGTGCACACATGGTTGGTGTGCAATGATTTCCCTTTGTAATTCATGGCTTGCTCCTTTTTATGGGAACTTGAGGTCACGCCATTTATTTTTGCGTGTAGAAGAGGTTTTAATTAATCTAACTCCAAAAAAATATTAGTAGGATGGCTTATGATATCGCACAATGTGCAAGGTTGTAATGCCCTAGGTAACTTGGGGGTTTTGAATTTCTTCCCTTTTTTGTTATTTTTCTTGGTTGCATTAGCTGGCGCTAATATAGGTTTTTTGTTAACTGTTGTGACCTCTTGAGGGGTGAAAGGGGTTATTCCTATAGAAGTGATGCCTAGACTTCCTAGCATGGTTGGTGGGACCAAATACCACATAGGCATTGCAAAATCCATATTTGGAAATGTTATAGTTGACAAGACTTGTTTTGACACAAAACCAAGTGGGGGATATAAAATAGGGTTTGCTAAATGGCGTAGGGTGGGAATGTCGTGTCAGTGGCTTCAACATCTGTACTACTAGTTTTTATGTATGTGCTAGTTTTGGTGTTTGATGAGAGCATCATGCACACCGGTGCCCACATGCTTTCTCAGACCCCTTATGGTATGATAGGGAGATCTCCTAAGAATGACCCTAGGATGGATGATGGTTTGAACTGGTCGGGGAAAATTTTTGTATACAGTGTAAGCAGTTCCATAGTTGTGTCTACATATGGTAACACGACATCGAGATCCGTCATGGGTTTCTTATCATAGTATGTGAGTTGGTCGATGGTCATGATCCAATCATTATGAGGGATCATCATTAACCTAAAGACAGAGGGCGCGATGGCAGTCATGGCGTACATATAACTCCGCCTGAGGAGTATATTATAGTCGATATGTGCATTTAAGGCCTCGATGTCTATAAGTACTGTCTTTTCGGCCAGGTTTATAGGGAAATTTTGATATAGGTCAACAGGGGTTGAGGGGCGACCATTATATTCTCTAAGCATGATGTCAGATTGTTTCAGTTCAAGTGATCCTAACTTTTTCCAAACAGATTTGGACATGATGCATGTGGATGCTCCTTCATCGACGATGCATTAGTGTATGGTGATGTTCTAAACTGAAACCGATATTTGGAAAGAGACCAGATAAGGAAGCCTGGGGCTTGCTTTGTCTAGGTTAAAAACCATTAGGCGCCAATCAGAAGGGTCGATTTCCCCTAATGCAGAAATTAAGGCTTTCTGTTGTCTTGGGCACAATTGTAGGACTTCCAAGGCTGACATAGCAATTGTGATTATGATAAATCATCAACTATGCTATAGCTATGAGAAACTTTAGAGTGATTTCCTATGTACTTGGATAGTCCTTTGACCATTTTGGGAAGGGGCTCTATAGGTACTTTCGATATGGTTAACGATGCAGTAGGTGCACTCGTGCTCATTCTTGATGGGTTGGTGTCTAGGGGGGGTATCATAGTTCCTATTCCTTGTTTGGAAGAATAATTCTTCGCCAGTCATGTAAATTTCATGACTTTCACCTCCGGTATCATTTTGGGGTGGTTGTTTTTGTTGGGTGTTAACCACTCCTTGGTGGGGGAAAGGCTCCCACATTACAATAGTTTTTTGGGTAGGCCCCCCTTGTCCACGGTTACCCTAAATTTTTTACAGTTCGGGGATCTCAATACAGTGGTGAGTGTAATGGTTTTATTCACCACATATGGCACAAGAATGATTTGTCCTTAGACTGGATCTCTTGTTTTTCCCTTGGGAGTTTTTATTTGGCTCTTGGTTTTGACTTCGGTTGGGGTTTACCCAGACTAAGATTGCGGGGGGCGTTGTTGGTTACTGCCCCCTTTTGTTTACTCCTAAGATTCTTTTTCGATGCGTTTAGAGGGTTATTTTGGTTCTCTTGGTCATAAGACTGGCGATTTTGAGCCTAGGATGGTTTCATTAGGTTCACCAATGCGTTGTTTTGCGATGGTGGATTTTGTGCGTGGAAAAGGGGATATAGGTTCCCCTATCTCTGATTGGTGTAAGTTTGTTGGGGGGGTTCTCTTCCATCAGCATTTCTAGCTGAGTACTGGTTCCCCTACGATGGAAGGTACGAGCCTCTATGTTGCTGATGGTATGGTATCACCCTATTTGTCATATTTTGCAAAGGTGTAGATTGAATTTGGTGGTAGCCAGGTTGCGACACGTTCTGGGTAGAATTGTATGAGTATCCTAGGTACTGGATACTGCTGCTTAGGTAACCTTGAGTCAAGGACCCGATCAAACTGCTTGTAGTATTCTAAGCGCCTAGTAACTCTCTGTAAGTTTGCAGGCGCAGGGCGTTTGGCAAGACATTGTAAATATATTCTGACTAGGTGTAGATGAGTTCAAGCTATTGGGATTTGTTAATGGCGTCCTCCATGGAGGTAGGTTTCTATGTCACCACATATTTTGAGATTTATTTTGTGAGAGTTTTCAAAAATAAGTCCAAAAATACTCTATCGTCAAGTTTGTATTTACAAAAACTGCGACATCGCCACCATTCGTGGAGATGGTCCAATATATGGACCACTGGTGTTTGCCTAAAATGAGTTACTAGTTCCATTCCTAAATCATGGTGAATGAGTAGCTGAAAACAAGTGAGGAAAGTGATAGCTAGGGCACTAAACCTTCCATGCAAAGCATAAGGTTGCTTGACATACCATTTTGTCGCAGGGCCTATTATGGTGAGATGAAAGAGTCTTAGTCGAATAGTATCATCGATGATACTATTGAATGAACACCACAGGTGGAAAGTAAAAATATGATTTCCTAGGTCTTTAGCTTGCTTCCCTTCAAAAATTTGTATATCCGAAGGGATATTTGTGGGCATGGGAGGCCAATTAAGGCTGTGAGAAATGGGATCATTAGTTAACTTATTTAGATCTTGAATATTAATAAATGCTAAGAAGGGTAACTAAGTATTGAATTCCATTATGTACTATGGAAAAATAGGCGTCTGAATGTGATGGTTTATGGGGGGTTCCTGGGGGATATTACCCTATGGAATGCCCTGATGAATATTTTTTTGACTCCCCAAAGGGGTAGCACTCCTATGACCTATAGGGGTTGTGGGAGGAGTTGAGTGTGGTGACCCTGCTGGGGTTTCCATTGGTGTGGTGTTGGGTGGCCCTTGGGGGTTTCCAATCAAAGATTCCCCGATAAAGGATGAATCGATAATGGTGGTGGTGTGTCATATTCGATGAGAAAGACATGGCACTCCTCCCTCTAATGGGGGGAGTTCCAAGAAACACCTATATCGACGAGGTCCCATTGGGTCTGTTATGTTGTCGACTAGCTTAATATTGGTGATATTTTTGGGCTGTTGGAGGAAGTAAGATTTTTATAAAAGAAAATACGATCGCATGCATAAAACAAAGTGAAAAAATAAGATGTAAGTTTTCTTTTAATTTAATTCTATGCGATCAAGCAAGAAAAAAATATGGTTTGGTTGTTTTGTGTATGATATTTAAAAGCCTAAATAGACCTATTCATCCTTACACTCTCAATGTAACAGGGCCTTGCGAAGATGTATTCTGATGGGTACTGGTGCTAATTTCCCGAAAGAACTGGCAACACCTTCGAGCAACCAAATAATCGACCAAGGTAATGGTAAGAGGATCAAGTGTTGCCTGCAACGTCACCCATAGGAAAGGATGCCCTAGTTTTGGCCACTAAAGTACTGTTGTCCCATGTGAGCAGTCAAGTCTTGATCTTATTGGTATTCAACTACCAATACCGAGCACTCGATGGGTCAGGAGCCCCAAAGAGTACCGCACGTACTGGGCCTAAGTTTAAGCCCCTCTGAAACTAGTCTTTGGTAACACTCAAGTATTTGTTTCGTGGAAGGATAGACAGATTCGAAGCTCTTTAAAAATTCAACATCTATGTTTCAAAATGTATGATGACTACGATGGCCTATTGGATGCCTACTCCCGATGGTCCTAACCTGAACTATAATTTATTTTGTGGCCCCTATGGGGAGAATTTAGTGAGTTCGATTAGTGATTATTTTTAGAGGGTCTCAATTTTCTTAGGGAGTGCCTTTGTGAAGTAACTGTAAGAAGAGGATAAAGGTCCCAACACACTGGGTTCCTTTTGTTATAATGCTTACCGATGCTTCGTGTGTGCTTTGTAGTGTAAAATCACAAGTGTTATGATATGTGGATATGCATTGATCCTTTACAATCATTTTCTAATTACCCTATGTTTGATTGTTTCTTGCAAAAATAAGAAATGTGTGGATTATGGGCCACTTACACCTTTCATAGTTAGATTAAGTTTTCACTATAGGGAGATGGAAAATTTTCTTAGGAAAGCATTCACATGCATACCCAGACTCAATGTGAGGTGCAAGGGTGGCAAATATTACTTGCTTTCTTTTCGACAATTTGTTCTTGGTCTCGATTCCTAATGCAAATTTGAACTAATCTAAAGAAAAAATTGAAAAAAATTGAACTAGATAAAGATATGTGGATATATGGGCCACTTAATTTTATGCTAATTATGCTATGTGTTCTGTATATTTTATGAGAAAATCATTTGTTCGGACAACATATGTCGATTAAAGGCCACTTACTTTTTCCTACTTAAACTATGTGTGATATGTAAAAATAAAAAACTAAAATTAAAACTACTTAGTTGCTAAGCTAAATTCTAGCAAATAAGCTCCTACCAATCATAAAATACCAGAACACATTGATGGAAAATTTTTTATGGGTTTCCAAACACTTTACAACTGCAAAAAATGAGAAAAAACAAGCAAAAATGGGTTTGTTTCCTACAGTGCGGCTTATCCACCCACAGGCGTGTGACCAGCATTTGTCTAAACAGAATGTGTGTAGTCGGGAAGAAGAAAAAAAGTCCTCCTCCTCTGGGAAAAATTTCTCACTGAGGGTGACTAAATTTGCTGAGAGGATGCAACAGTGATTTTGCAGCAAGCTGAGCAGGAAGAAGGACCTGAATCAACAACCATTAACTCAAAAGAAATAATATAATGGAGTTTCCATTCCTGTGGTAGTGTATTCGGCCCATGGGTAGACGAGATACACTTTTATTAGTAGGGAGGCTGCTTAGCTACATACAAGTCACAGGTCAAAGTGGTCTATCAAACATTAGTGGAACAAGTTCAACATGTAATAAGCTAAGTTAAATGGAAACATAACAAGCTACATAAACAATGAAACAAAAACACAACAACATGCACAAGAAACACTCTCAAAAGAGAAAACATACTAATAACTCAACAATGGAGAGATTTCTCCCTTTATTAGGTGCTGGTGGTAGTAGAAGATAGAATTCTAAATCTCCTGAAGTGGATCCTTCAAGCTACAGAGCTCCAATATCCAAGACAAGGGGATCTCTAACCCCTCAAGTTTTCAGCAAGCCTCTCTTCCATCTCAAAGTATGGTATATCGACGAACATGTGGTGAACTATTATCTCTTGGATTGAGATTTTGGATTGCGATCCTCTTGCTGCTGGACAACACAAGTTGGTTTTCTAAGGAGAAATATGGCCAACATAACAATGTGTCTCCTATTTCTCTTCTCATGGATGGCTTTTATAGACCATTTTCAAATTTTCCCTCCCTCTCTTGGTCCAAGATGGATGGTGACACAAGAGTGGGGTATGATTCCTTTGTGTGTTGCAATAAATCCTCAAGGTGGATCAATGGCAGTTGTACTTGGTTATGTTGAGTGAGAATATTTTTCTCCAAGTGTGCCAAGTGGTCTCGGATGGTGACATTCTGCATCCCCAGTACCACATGTATATTGAAGGGATAGTCACGTACTGTGTGGTTATCGAAGGAAAATCCACAACGCATGTTTAGAGCCAGTGCTTCCTGTGCACGGTCCAAAAATTTTGCATTCTGACCTTAGGAAAATTTCAATTTTTATTTCTTCTAATGTATTTCTTCCCTATAAATATTTTTCTATACCTTCTGCTTGACATTTTCTAATGTCCTCTGCTTGTACGATTTTCCAAGGTTAACACAAACCAAGGCACAATTCTCCTCATCATCATGCTTGGATAAGGATCAATCTCTCATGTTTGGCCTTATCTCTTCTTGCACCAAGTTAGACCACAAATTCTCCCACTATGGTAGCTTCTCCCTCTGATTTACTGAATCGTGGTAGCTACACCATCTCTTGGGAAGACATAGAAGTGCTAGGCTGATGAGATCATCTTCAACAGTTGTAACTCCTTTGAATAAGATCCTTATTACCTTGGCTACATTCTTTTTCCATTCTGCCCGAGCACGTGCATCCGTAGATGCTGGTTTCATAACATTATTATCAATGTATTCCTTCTATCCATTTTCTTCCATGAATCCTTCCATCTAGTCCTTCAAAGAAATGTAATTCGAGCTACCCTCAAGGGCATACTCGAGCCTGAGACCATAGAATACCATCCTGATCCTGCTACTAGATCTAAAGAATAGATCTAAAAAAATCATTCGTCTTGAAAAGATAAATTTGTATTCTTCTCTTTCATAGTGATTTCAGCTCCGATACCATGTAGAAATTCCTTGTAGAATCAAATTACTAATTGTAATTTACTAAAACAATATACTTGAATATACTCTACTCATCAACGGAAACAATTTAAATGATAATGAAATCATGAAGCATAAAAGAGAAAGAATTCAATAAACACATTAAAAAGTGACTTCCTAGGGAAATATACAGGTAAAAACCTCGTTATATGTATATTTCAATAGTCAGAAATATGAGAAGATTACAATGCTTTCCTCAAGCCCAAGCAACCTCTGCAGAAGATTACAATGCTTTCCTCAAGCCCAAGCAACCTCTGCACTATCTCTATTTGTCTCATTACTTCCTAGAAAAGTCTTGACCAATACTTAACCAATTTTATTCTTGCTCAAGTCCCTATTTCCTTGTTCTATAAAATTAGGTATGAACCCCTATTAATTAAGGGAATTCCTCATCCATAACTATGCAATCCATCATAGGCCTTCGTCGAACTGCATGCACCACCTATACAATTTGGATGACTATACAACTGATTGTACACTCCCCTTGAACTCTAATCTCAACTAGGTAACTCGTAGATCACACATGCACGAGTTATTTATGATTGATTTATCAGTTAACTAGTTGATCACGAAGTACAAACCCCACTACTTGACCTCCCACTAGTTCCTCCAAGAGTTGGAACTAGTTTAACTGAATTTAACTTAGTTTAACTCAATTAATTAATTACAACTCAAAATAAACTCAAGCTAGGCTCCTAAAATTAAGAATCATTGTATCCAAATCAAGTTAATCCCCCAACTCAAATTAACTAATCTAACTGAGTGATAACAACTATTTCAACTCAGGTAACTCATTCAAGTTTTCTTGTGATGTGGAATTACAAGTTTCTCCTAATTTAATTCAAGGGAAAATTAAATTGAGATTTTATTGTTGCCATTTTCAACACATGATACAATCATGTTTTAGAATTTTTCTTTGAACACACACATTTTGCAGTCATGTTAAGTTCCTCCATGAGATAGGGAAATTTTTCTTGAACGGGTCACACAGTGAACCCGCACCGCCCGGTGTAGGGTTCGCGGCTTTGACAGCCCGATACGGTTAGGATCTTGATGGCGAGTGTTCTGTGATTGCATGTCAATGATATAATCTATGGTGGCTTGTTCCATGCGATGCAGGTTTAACTACTGTTTTGTGAGTTTTTTTGCAATGTCAAGGTGTCGATGAGTGCAGAATGGGAACTGAGCGATCCACATTGAAGACTGGGTGCAGATCAAGGAATGGAGGAATACTAAGCTCAAAGGAATTGTTCCCAATAGCCTTGGTGATGGTGTACGGCCCGTATCGGAGCGGGCGAAGCTTCCGGTGGGGTCCAGTGAGGCGCTCCTTCTGCAAATGTAGCCATACTTTGTCACCCACCTGGAAGTTGTGTGGCACCCGGTGTTGATCATGGCGTTGCTTGTACTTGGCATTGGCTTTGTCCAATATATCATGAACCTGTTGGCGGATGTGTTGAATGCACTCGATGAAGCTACTGGCTTTGTCAACTTCAGACTGGACATGAGCTGAATTGGCCTGAGCAGCTGCAAATGGCATAGCTACGTCAATGGGGCATAGTGGCTGGAATCCCAAGCCCACCTGAAATGGGCTATGGCCGATTGAACTGTGGAGAGCCCGATTATAACTATGTTGTACATAAGGGAGGCTCTCGTCCCATGTGCGTGGATGCTTTGAATTGTACATGCGCAGAATGTGTACAATCATTCTGTTGACGACCTCTGTCTGACCATCTGTTTGGGGATGGAAAGTTGTGGACTTGGTGAGCTTGGTATCCAACATCGACCAGAGGCTGGACCAAAATGTGCTGAGGAACCTGCTATCCCGATCTGATATGATAGACTGTGGGATCCCAAAGTGCACCCACACTCGTTCAAAGAAGAGTTTAGCAGTGGCTTCTGCTGTGATATTCTTCTTGCAAGACGCCATAATGGCCATCTTCGAGAATCTGTCGATGACCACAAAAACACAGTCATTTCCCTGCTTAGTAGAAGGCAGGCCCGACATGTAATCCATGGAGATGGATTCCCAAGGTCGACTAGGGGTAGGTAGAGGAGTATATGGGCCTTGCTTCTTGATGGTCGGTTTGGCAATGGCACAAGCAGTGCAGGATCTGATGTGCTTCTCGACATCCTTTCGAAGGTTCGGCCAATAGAAATACTTCTGCAGGATTGCTACTGTTTTCTCGACCCCGAAATGCCCAGTGACTTGACTGTAGTGTGCTTCCCATATCATCTTAGCACGCTTGCTTGAAGGAACACAAAGGTGTCCCAAGTGACATAAAAGTGCATCTTGATCCCTTTGTTGTCGCGGCGTGGTCCATTGTATGTACTTGTCCTCATAGCTCCCCACAGGATAGTACTGTTCCTTGACGGCGTCTCGGAAAGAATTCCAAGTTGGTACGGCCAAGAACAGAGAGGGTTCTGTTTGGTCCTTGTTCTCACAGTAGGTTTCCCACCAGTCCTTAACATGGGGGGTAGCTTTGAGGAGTGCAAAAATAATCTTCTCCCGGTCTGAAAAGTCATGAACCGAGAAATATCCTTCTAACAGATTCAACCATCTATCTATGGCATCTGCGTCTATTTGACCCTCAAATATGGGAATGTAAAAATTTACTTGTACCTTAAAAGGAGTCGCGCCTCCAGAGTGGCTGCTGGATGCAGATGCGCCGTCGGTGGGTAGCCGTTGAAGGATCTGAGCAAAGTTATCCATCATCACGTTCCTTTGTCTTTCGAGGGCCTCCTCGAGAAATATTTTGATAGGATCTCCTCCTCCTCATCTTTCTTTTCATCCCCCATGGCGTCACGGCAGGTTTGCGAGTGATCTTGCCGAAAGGGTTCACCGGATCAGCCTAGCTCATATACAGAGCCGTTTAAGGACATGCAAAGGATAGAAAAAACGGACTGGCCTGCATTTTATGATCGATTTATGCTCCTAACAGCAGAATAAACATATAACCATAAATAAAGAGATGCAGCGGAAATAACACTTCATTTCATTAATATCAAAGAACTGAAATTTTCTTACAGACAAAATGGAAATAAAACTAGCTAGGGCGCTGGTAGCTATCTCTAAGAAGAGATGTGGCGGCTACAGGACTCTGAACTGAGTTACAATGAGGCTCGAGGGCCTATTTATTATTGAGAAACAATGGAGAACCCTAAACATCCAAAAACTTAACCCTAGGAGATGAAGCGCCAAAACTATGGGCCCCGTTTGGGTAAATTGGTGTTTCAACTTCCCAGGGACGTAACTTTGGCATACTATCTCCGTTTGACGCATATGATACATTATTAGAAAGCTCTATCCGAGGACTACAGCTGTCGGGACGAATTTTATCAGACAATTTGTTGGCGCTTTCGTACCCAAAAAACGTCGTTTAGGGCCTCAAAACGGCTCCGGAAGTTCAGGACCCGAAAAACTGCTAAAAATAGTAAGTTATGCCAAAACGGAAAAACTGAAAGAGACAATGGTGGGGGCCCAAGTGGAATAGGCGGGTAGCCACCAAGAATTGGTCTATTTCTCCATGATCTAATTACTTTTAAACTTACTGACGCCCATTCTTGTGTGATGATATTTTCTCTTAGTGCATTATGGTTTTAGTAGGTTCATTTCCTTAGTTATGCATTAATTATCTTTATTTTTTTACTATATGCATTATTGTGGAATGAAGACATCTTGGCATCACTCAAGCTCAATTAGGGTTCATGAAGCCCTTATCTTTCCCTCGCAAGCCTTAAAACCCTAAGTTGTCATTACTAAAGCACTAGTCATGTTTTAACCTAATCCCCATCCTCTGGGATGATTTTCACAAATATTCTATGACACTTAACTGCAACACATATCAATGTTAGCTTCCAAGTCCTTCATGTTTTCAAGTGTGCAGATTATGACCTCATTAAGTGTATTGAACATTATTATTCCAAGGTATTAGGGAAATTCACACCAGGTTCATATTCTATTAGGAAATCTCTTCGAATGCACATATGTATTATTAGGCATTCAAGGTTTAAATATTTAATTGAAAAAACATTACTTTATCTAGTACAATTCATCTAATTTTTTTATCTATTGATATAGAGAGTTTAAATTAACTATATAATATATATTTTTGCATATAAAAATAAAACACATGACTATACAACAATATGCATGCTTTGGAAAGGTAACAATGACATGTAGAAAAGTAAAACGTGGCCAACACTTGAATCATGAGAGGAAATACATATGCAGTGGAAGGAAAAACAAACTCAAAATCGAAAATAAAGGAATGGAGCCCGTTTGGTGAACATACATTAATGATATTGACCATATGTTTATTATGGCATATAATCATAGAAAGGCTTATTTGAAAATGTGATTACACCATCATATGTATATGAGAGTATCAATGGAATGTGTTTGATGCATTCCACATCATTAAAAACACATCATACCTATTTGACAACACATGGGGCATCGAAAAGCCAAAAAAATAAAGCTTGTGATAGCAGTGTGACCAATGCATGCTACAATTGTTAGGACACTGCAAGGAAGAATGCTGAGATAAGAGGGAAGTGGTGCACTATGAAGGGTAACATGGAGCAATCCCACTAAGAAGAAAATGTATACATTGCTTCTTTCATTTACAACTCTATGTGTAGAGACAAATTATAAAATGCACAAGCACACGAGGAGTGCATGAAGCAACGTCTCACTAGAGAATGCAATGATACTCTATGTATGTGAGTTTTATTGGAATTCAATTGATTTCGCATCATTCTAAATGAAGCGGTTAGCTGGATAAGAGCCACTAATGCATATATACAAGGACATCATCAAAGTTCAAACCATGACATTAAAAAAGGAGGATAGACATTGATGGAAGGCACTTTATAAATTTGGCATATTTGCAAAAGTGCACACACTCTATATGAAATAAAAAGTCATCTTTATAAATATAGTGAAAGGGTGAAAATCAAGGCTGAATTATGTAGGGAAAGATTCAACAAGAGGGTAATGTTCAAATTTTTTTTTAGAAAAAAACAATGGCCAGGGCAAGAACACATAGTACAAGGCATTTTAGAGATAATGGAAGTCACTAGCGCACTTTCAAGAACCTAAACCCTAGCCCTCTATTATTTCCAACTGTGGATTATTTTTCCAGTGCATCACATGTCACAAGGATAGTAGGAAAAGTGTTATACCACCATAGAGTGACATCAAAGAAAGAACAATCATCGCACTAACACTAAGTAGGACAATAAGCATCATTTTATATTGAAAGCATCACATTTTAGCAAATCATAATATATAAAAGCTAGTGTAAATCTCACTATAGGATATTATATGCATATTATTTATTACTTGATACACACCAGGAGTGGAGGATTATAGTAAATAGGCCATGTTGGTGCAACTCATAAAAAATGCATGTAGAAAACATGCTGCAAAGCATGTTAAGAATCAACTTATGCATGTTGTAAATGCAATTACATAGAAACTGTTACACGACCAACAAAGAATTGCAAGCTTTAGAGTTGCGATGTGATAGCAAGCATGAAATTGATAATAACGTGGTCGGGAAAGAATGATGTTGCAACCTAAACCAAAATTTGAATATGTGACTTGCCTAAGTCACATCCCTCTCTTGCAATTATCTCCATATTGTGAAATCACAATTTTGAGCAGATATAGTAACCATAAATGCGACTTGGAAAAAACTGCAACTATGAGACCTCTCTCCAAGTAATAAAATTGTGCCTGAGAAAGTCAATGACCTCTGTGACTGTGCAAACTCCCCATAAACGATGAAATTGTTTCCTACTGTAAAATTATTAGAGCACAAATATGGATCTAGTTGAAGAATAATTGCACAAACCTGCCAAGTTGAAAAAGAAAAACAATTAGAATTGAGAATGAAATTAATTCATCAAAATTGGTTTCAGAATCATTATATAAAGAAACTAATTTAAGCTTAGTTGTACATGCAATAAATATTTATAGTTAAACCTAAGTTTTCTTTATATTCTATTAATGTGCACATGCACCACATGCAAGGACTAGAGTTAACTAACTAAAGCCAAGTGCACACCACATGTAAGCACTGGAGTCAACTAGCTAAAGACAAGTGCACATAGCATGTAAGCACTCAAGTTAACTAGCTAAAGACAAGTGCACATCGCATGCAATATCTAGAGTTGAACTAAAGCTAATTAAGGCTAACTATTTGCATATACAACACTCGAGTTAACTAGCTAAAGACAAGTGCACATTGCATGCAATATCTAGAGTTGAACTAAAGCTAATCTATGTGCATGTACACCAACACCCCCCCTTAAGCATAACTTAGGTGAGTGTGATACAAAATGAATGAGTCCTAGAAACACGACCATTTTAGGTACCCATATACAATGCATGAAAATAGGAAAGAGGGAAAACCCAGTGGGAAGAAAACCCACCCTCAAAATACAATACAAAAATTAGATAAAAGACAATGCTAGGCAGTCGTGTCCTTCACCTCGAGAATATCCCGCAAAACTCGAAACTTTTTCTCAATGAAACTCTTGGTGAAGATATCAGCAATCTGTTTGAAACTCGGACAGTACTGAAGATCGATGATCCCATCATGGATCTGGAGGAATAAGCTTCATTTTTGGAAGTAGAGGTATAAAATCCCATGTTTGGATCAAGGATTTAATCTACTTATACATGGTTGCATGCCAATATGGATTCCCTGCAACTTCGTCGTGCATTTGATGATCAAATTCATCTACCCTATATGCATGCATGGGAATGGTTGTCTCTAGGGATGCATGCATGTGCATGTGTGCCTTTAAATATGCCTTTGTGGAGGCATGCATGAGCATACATGGTGTTATAAATTCCTCCTTATATGCATGCATGGGCATGCAGGGCTCTGCAACTGAGAGAGCATGTGGGCCATCATTAAATTGAGACTTCGTCAGATCTGCACCATCAATAGTAGAGGATTCAAAGTCCTCTTCTATTCTTTTTAAAGTAGTGTCTTCATCACTAACAGAGGAAGATATTTCGTAAAATTATTAGAGCACAAATATGGATCTAGTTGAAGAATAATTACACAAAATTGCCAAGTTGAAAAGAAAAAAAATTAGGATTGAGAATGAAATTAATTCATCAATATTGGTTTCAAAATAATTATATAAAGCAACTAATTTAAGCTTAGTTGTACATGCAATAACTATGGATAGTTAAAGCTAAATGAAGCTAAGTGTGCTTTATGTTCTATTAATGTGCACATGCACCACATGTAAGGACTAGAGTTAACTAACTAAATCCAAGTGCACACCACATGTAAGCATCGGAGTTAACTAGCTAATGATAAGTTCACATTGCATGTAAGCACTTGAGTTAACTAGCTAAAGAAAAGTGCACATCGCATGCAATATCTAGAGTTGAACTAAAGCTAATTAAGGCTAACTATGTGCATGCACAACACTCGAGTTAACTAGCTAAATACAAGTGCACATTGCATGCAATATCTAGAGTTGAACTAAAGCTAATCTATGTGCATGTACACCAAAACCTACACCATGAGTTGCAAGTAGCAAATCAACCTACAATCTATATGCACGACATTTTATGGAGTCTTGGAATGTCACTCAGCTAAAATTCCATTGCAATTTACACGGAAACCACAAATTTCAATTGTAGACTCCAGTAAAGACTAAGCTGGAAAATGTGACCAATGATGCCACTGAAGGGTGCGAGGGTGTGACTTGTGTTGTTGTTACCAAAGGGAATGGTTCCCATAATCAATAATTTGGTCTCTCTAGGATCATGAGCTTTGGTCACAACTATTAATATATTGCTTATGGTTACTAAATTGAAGAGGATTGTAAAATAAAGGGAGATTCATGGCTATGCAGAATATGGCAGTATTAAGTTGGATAATTTTAAGGATTTATTTTACACATTTGTCTATACACCGTGCTTAATAGAGAAGCTTTAAATGTTGGTATTTTCCTCAATTGCAATGGTGAAAATTCGAATAAGAAGTATCTAGAACTTCATCGAACATTTCAAAGTACCTGAGAGTGAAAATTAGTAGCATATGTGCCAAAGGTAATTAATCAGGAATATGTAGAAATTTTTGTTGATATAGCCAAAGAATTTGATGAGATGGCTCACATGGATCGTTGGGAAGCATTACTCTCCTTCATACAAAAAAAAACACTTAAAAGTTTTTAAACAATAGAATGATGATGATGGAGAAAAGGAATATCCCCTTACTAATTAGCATATTATGGTTAAAATACACACCTCTTGGAACTACAAGATTGTGAAGCTACATTGGATAATTTTTCTTTGGATGATGCCTCCATTAGCTGAGGTGTTGAATACATAACTTAGCTCAAAGAGAACGAATCCATAAATATGATAACAAGATCCTTTCCAATGTGATTTGCAAGACCAACTTGAGGGATGTCTAAATTTAAATGAAAACACAATTATTAATGTTTGAATAAAGAGGGATGTTGTTAGTTATTTCAAGATCTGTTGTGACAATTCTGAAGCCTAGAAAGACCCTACAAAGGAAACATGCATTGGAAACACTGTGGTGTAGAAAGGGACTCTATACGGGTCCAAATTTTTTCATTTTTTAAACCATTTTATTATGTTTTCTATATCATGCTTTGTTTTATGTAAGGCCCATGTAATTTTTTTGCATGCAGAAAATAAGGACGAGAATGTCAATGTAACATTCTTGGTCAAAATCCATGTAAAAGTTAATAAAAGTAAAATAATAGCTTGGTCATGGGATGTGTATTCCAAGATGAATGTTGAGAAATAAATCATAGTGTAGGTGTTCATATGGTTTATTATGGCTACGAAAATTGGAAAAGGCTTTGGAAAGACAAAGTGGAATTTATTGGAATTTATTTATGAAAATAATGGAAAATAAGAGAAAAGGAAGGTGAAAGGTCACAAGTTGCATGTGAGGAGGAAAATGAAGGAAAATAATAGAAAATTGAAGAATTTAGAGGCCTCATTAATAAAAATACTTTTGAGGATCAATTTACACACTTTTTAAAGTTCATTTTTGGAGCTCTCATTCTATTCCCTCTCTCTCTCATAGTCTTAGAGAGCACTCTTAGAGGAGTGTGGCATACTTGGGGATTTGGCGCAAGAAGACAAAGGAAAAGTAGAAAAGCACAAGAGGATATTGAGGTCAAAAAATACGACGAGTTTTATTTGTAGGTATCAAGTTGCATGTATGATTTACTTACTATTTTTGGAATGCATGACATATTCATGTGGTTATTTGGTTATGATCTATCATTGGCATGGAGGATTGCTTGGATTAACATTGGTTTTGCATATCCTTTCCATTTCCTCGTAGCCATGGTGTTCTGGGTTGTAATTTTGTTTTCTGATTGGTTTTCATGTGCTTTTGGCTGTGGGTTGAGTTATTAGTTCCTAGAACCCTTGGTTGGACAAAAACTCTTGAAGCCTTGTAACAACTTGGGTTGAGTTACTAGTCTTGGAATCCTTGGTTGGAAAAATTCTTTGGAAGTCATTGGTGGGTTGACTTACTAGTCTTGGAAGCCCTAGTTGGAAAAACGCTCTGGAAGCCCAACCGAAAGAGTGATTTTAGTTACTAGTCCTAGAAGCCCTAGTTGGAACAAATGCTCTAGAGCCCTATACAGCTTGGGTAGAGACCAATATGTTTATGGTTAGTGACTTCAGACCATGAGGTGGAATCATTGGTTGAGGGTTGAGGTGGTTTGGCCTCTAGAAGACCTTGTTTGGTTTTGATTGATTTGTTTTATGAGATACCACATTCATGCTTGGAATATGGCACGAGGGTGATTGGTTGAAAGAGAGATTTTGTTAAAACCAATCTATGGTCGGGTGGTTCATGGAAGTCCCATACCCGGTCAAAATATGAAATCATCAATAAGAGCTCTTTCTCCTTGGTATTTTATGGGTAAATATACTTGTTTATATGTGGTTTATATGGTTGTTATATTCTTTATATTGTTTTTGGTTATATGTTGGTTATGAGTGATTTTTATGAAAACGATGATGTATGGCTCTCATCATGTTTTGATTAATCAATGAATGTACAATGAATATATGGATTAATAGATGGTAATGTAGTTATTATGATGATGCATCAATTCTTCCTAGCAATTATCAGAGAAGTGTGAGACCCCTATGCTCATATATGTTGTTATGACTTGTAGATTGCATATGTGTCATATGTTTGAAGAAATGAATGTCATGGATAGTAGTGGTCCAGTCAAGCTATTAGTAAATTTTTTGCATTAGAATCTTTGTTTCCATGTTATTTATCATTCCTATAATTTTCATGGAGTTCTCGGTAGTGGCCTAAGTCCTGGCCCTAAAAACGTGGCACAAAATTTAGAGTTTCTAGCACCGAACTACCTGGAAAATTCCCCAGCCGTAGTCATACCTTATCGTGGAAGAAATTGGAGGGTCCTAGTCACATGCATTCCTATGTAATGGGAGTGATTTAGGCCTCAATGGAGTAAAATGTTAGGTTAAATAAAGGGTTGGTCACTTGGAAGTGTTAGATGACTCCTAGGGGTTTTTTTGCACGTGTAGAAGATCAGTTTGGTTGTGTTTTGTCAGTCCCACTTCCTTAAATGGGCCATAGGGAGTTGAATCATATCAAAGTAACTCCTCGTCGCATGTTTACCCCAGTTGTACAGTTACTTTGTTAGATGTGGGAGGAGGGAGTTACTGAGTGGTATCAGAGCATGGATCTGTTCTCCTTGGGTGACTCTTGGTTTTTGTTCTCCTTGAATGAATGTGTTTTTGTATGTAAATTTCAGTTTCATATAGGTCCTCGTGCTTGTTGTGTATGTATGTCATTGGTCATGATTGCAGTGATGTCTCCATGTGAAATTTAATGGAGTTGTTGCTGAATGTAATTCTTGTGAGTGTGTGTCATCCGTGCATTGATTATGTGTGTCATTTTTTATATTTTGCTATGCATATATTGATTGGATGATGGTACTTGTGCATGGATTCATGGTATTTGGTCAGCATAGTCATGCATTGATAACTAGATAATGGCTAAAAATATGCTTATATGTTGATCTGATTATGTTTATATATGTATTGTGCTAATTTGGTCGATCTTGTAGATGATATATCCTCCTCGAAATATAGTAAGGCACACTTATTTTTTTATTATTTGTTCTAGCTGACATAATATACCTTGCAGGAAAAAGAGATCAATGATGACTAGAAATATGGTATACTAAAAAGATTCTCCTTATGAATCAAATGAGCGACGTGGCGTTGGGCACTCTTCTGAATTAGTAGACACATTGAAGAGTTTGAAGGAAGAAATAAGGAGTTGCAATAATGACAGAATAATTCTTGCACAAGAGAAAATGTGAAGAAGTTAATGCAATGATTATTCATATTTTCTTAGAATTGTAGATATAGGGACAACTTCAGATCAACTATGGGCAGGAGGATATGACTAATGGGGCCTATGGCAGTAGATCCCATAGTGGGAACAATTCATATAGAGATGATACGATTAGATATGGCATGTTCTTGGATACCTTGAACATGAGAGGTGATGAACACATGTTTTATTCTAGTGCTGGCTCTGATAGGTTTTGTGGCCATCATCGTTATCATCCTTACATGAGGAGAGATAGAGGATATATTCCAGATGAGTTTAAGAAAGAAAATCCACCTAAATTTGATGGGGAAATGAATAAATCACTGGATGAAAAATCATGGTTACTTGGAATGAATAAGTTCTTCATATTACATGATTACTAAGAGAACATGAAGGCCAAAATATCTACATTCAGTATTAAAGGTAAAACAAATATTTGGTGGGGAGATGTAAAGAAGGTCAAATATATTTATGAGAAGGAGTTGACTTGGAGTGAATTCAAGAGACTATTCAGGAAGAAGTATCTATCATAGATATACTATGAAGATAGGAAAAAATAGTTTTATTAGCTAAAGATAGGATCTATGACTAATGAGGAATACACTAGCAGGTTCTTAGATTTATTGAGGTATGCGCCTTACCTCAAGTAGGAGAAAGCCAAGATTCAAAGATTCATCAACGGGTTGCTGGTATAATTCAAAGACAGGATTGAGTTTGATGAGCCTAGATCATTGGAGGAGGCCATTCAAAAGCTAAAGCATTGTTATGAGAAATTAAAGTGCAGATCTGAGAATAAGCAGTACTAGAAAGGTAATCATAAGAATAAAAAGAAATGGGATAAGAAGTAAGAAATGCCTCAATACACAGGTAAAAAATAGAATGCAACACCACACAAGAAGTTTAATGCATCTAAAAAAGGGCAAGAATTTCAGTTTGAGAAGTAGAACAAGGGTGAAGGTTGGAGGGCTTTATAGTGTTGGAACCATGGCAAAGATAATTGCAGGATGGATTTTCCACAACATTAGGGTGGTAAACCATAGATCTATAATGACCAAGAAGCACAAATAGTGGGGGATGTTGGAAAGAGTGTTCCTTGTATTTATGCAACATTAGACAATAGGAAGACATATTACCATGTGTCTATTATCGAGATGGATGATAAGATTTGTGATCAACTTGTTTCTATTTTGATTGAACATAGATATAATTATAGTTATGTTAATCCTGAACCAGTGGATAAGTGTGGTTTGAATAAATAAGTGCATGTAGAGTCTTGGTTAGTGTAGTTGGATAATGGTACAAAGAAGCGAGTTCATGATTGGTTAAGAGCTTGTGCATTTGAGTTGAATGGTATGTCTACATTAGCACATTTGAACGTATTTCCATTGGGTTCGTATAACATGCTTTTGGGTATGGACTCGTTGTATCTTCATAGGACCAAAGTAGAATGTTATGATAAATCTATTGAGTTCTTGGATGATAATGGAGTATAAAGAGTATTGCAGGGTAAGAAGAAGGAAACATCAGTTAGAATGGTAATAACTATGTAAGAAAAGCGTAGTCACTGGAAAGGGTGTGTGTTATTTGCAGTGCATATTTCTAGTGAAAAAGGTAAGGAAGTTTCAGATGTGGATGTCTTGAGTAGGTACGTGGTTCTACAATAGTTTTAGGATGTATTTCCTACAGAGGTTTCATAGTTTCCCCCTCACAGGGAAGTGATTTTTTCTATTGAGTTGGTAACAGGGGCAACTCGAGTATCAAAAGCACCATACATGATGAGCACACTGAAGCTAGTAGATTTGAAGCTGCAGTTAAAGGAAATTATTGAAAAATGATATATTAGGCCAAGTGTATCGCCATGGGGTGCATCGGTATTGTTTTTGAAGAAGAAGGATGGTACCCTCACGATATGCATTGATTAGAGGTAGTTGAACAAGGTGACCATTAATAAAATTTATCCATTGCCAAGGATTGATGAATTGTTTATTCAGTTAAAGGGAGAAAAAGTGTTCTCAAAGATCGACCTGAGATCATGAAATCAACAGGTACACATTAGATAAGATGACATTTACAAGACAAATTTCTGAACAAGGTATGGGCATTATTATTTTCTTGTAGTTCCTTTTGGTTTGAATAATTATCCAATTAGTTTTATGTTCTTGATGAATAATGTGTTGCATCCTTATCTGGACAAGTTTTTTATTGTATTCATTGATTATATATTGGTATATTTTAAGAACGAGGAAGAACATGTTAGACATTTAGTAGGAGTGTTGATATTTCCAAGAGAGTAGAAGTTGTGTGCTAAGTTTAGAAAATGTAGTTTCTTTCAGATAGAGGTACATTACATAGGGCATGTAGTCTCTAAGGAAGGTATATCAGTAAATCTAGAGAAGATAACCGGTATCATGGAATGGGCATCTCCCAGAAACGTGGATGAAGTAAATAATTTATGGGGCTAGCAGGCTATTATAGGAGGTTCATTAGGAACTTCTCTCATATTTAATATCCTATTGCATCATTGAAGAGAAAAGGTAATAAATTTGAATGGAAAGAGGAATGTGTAGTGAGTTTTGAGTAGTTGAAACTGTTAAAAAATTCTCAAGTGCTAAAGATTGTAGATTCGGAAAAAGAGTTTGTGGTATGCACAAATGCTTGCAAGAGAGGACTTGGTGTAGTTCTTATGCAGGAAGGACAGATAGTATGTTATGAGTCACATAAACTTAATGATAATAGACATAATTATCCAACACATGGTATTGCGTTGGGAGTGATCATCCATGCATTGACAATTTGGAGGAACTATCTTCTTGGTAGGACATTTGTAATGATGAGAGATCATAGTGGATTGAGGTATCTATTTGACCAATCGAATTTGAATGCTAGGAAAGCTAGATGGTTGGCCACGATCAGTGAGTTTGACTTTGATATCAAGTACATTAAAGGTGAAGAGAAAAAGGTTGCATACTCTCTTAGCATGAGGATACAGGTAAACCACATAGCAACTATGAGTTCTTATGGGACAGATTTATAGGCTCGGATCTTAGAGGAAAGTCAACAGGATAACAGGTACATGGAGCTCAGGCATAGGTTACAACAAAGTATAGGTATCAAAACAAGTATAGGTACAAATGCAGGTACATGTGCACAGGATGTGAACTATCATCTCACAACAGATGGCTTGGTTAGATTTAGGGACATGATATATGTGCCAGACATCAGTGAACTCAAGAAGAATATCTTGAGGTAGTTTCATGTGACACTGTATTCAAGTTACTTGAGATATCAGAATACAATGAAAACGATGAATAAGTTCTACTATTGGCTGAACTTGAAGAAATAATTGCCATAGTTTGTGGCGATATGCTTGGATTGTCAACAAGTAAAGCCAAAGTGTAGGAATCTAGGTGGATTACCACAATTGATCTCGATTAAAAAGTGGAAATGGGAGGTAATTGATCTAAGTGTATATTTTTGGCCACCCGCTCTTTCCACTTGGACCCCACTATTGTACCATTATTTCTTTCATTTTTTGTAATTGTAGCACAATTTACTATTTTTGGCAGTTTTTCAGGTCCTGAACTTTCAAAGTTGTTTTGAGGCCCTAAACGATGATTTTTTGGAAAATTTCTAGGAATCATGTTTTTACTTGGAAGTTAAATTCTTTGGATATATATTTCTAACGAGGTATCATGTGCATCAAACAAAGATCATATGCCAAAGTTACAACCTCGGGAAGTTGATGTACCAGTTTACCCCAATGAGGCCCATAGCTTTGGGGTTTCATCTCCTAGGGTTATTTCTTTGGATGTTTATGGTTTTCCATTGTTTCTCAATAATAAATAGGACTTTGAGACTCATTGTAACATATTTAAAAGGCATTTAACAACCACATATCTTCTCATAGATAAGCTACCATCGCCCAATCCACTATATTTCCATTTTGTATGTAAGCATATTTCAGTTCTTTGATATTAATGAAATGAAGTTTTATTTTTGTTGCATCTTTGTGTTTATCCTTATATATGTATTATGTTTCATTCATGCATAATTCTGGATCAGTCATTTCCATGGACTTCATCACAATTTTGTCGAGGACATCTAGACAACATGACTCGATTATGGTTGGTTTTAATAGGTTGACAAAGGCAGCACACTTAATCATTCTAGTGAAGTATATGTATTCAACCAATGATGTAGAACATGTATTCATCAGAGAGGTAGTGAGGTTGAATGGTGTTCCAAAGAATATTGTGTCAAAGAGGGATGTTAAGTTTACTTCTAAGTTATGGAAATATTTATTTGCAAGTTTGGGTACAAAGTTTTCCTTCAGTACATCTTATTATCCGTAGATAGATGGAAAGATAGAGAGGTTCAACAGGATATTGGAGGACATGTTGAGGATGCATGTGATGCATTAACAACTAAAATGGGAATATTACCTTCCATTGGTTGATTTATCTTACAAAAAGGGGTATCAAGAGTCTTTGAGGATGAGTCTGTTTAAGGCACTCTATGGTCGGAGTTGTAATACTCCTATTACTTGTAGTGATCCAGTTAACAGGCTATTGATAGGACCATACATGCTGGTAGAAATGGAACAGGAAATTCAAGTAATCAAGAAGAATCTAAAGGCAACATAGGATAGAAATAAAATATATGTATATCGGAACAAGTTATTTAAGGAGTGTCAGGTTGGGGAACAAGTCTACTTGCACATCAAGCCCAAGGAGAGCTCCTTGAGGATTGGATCATGTGTCAAGATGGAACCTCAGTTTTTTGGACCTTTCAAGATTCTTGAAAGGATTGGACCAGTAGTCTATCGACTTGCACTACCTCCGATAATGAAATTCCATGATGATTTCCATATTTCATTGCTTAAAATTTTTGTTAAATATGTTTATCATGTGATTGAATTATTTGTATTGCAGGTGGATCCAAAAGGATAATTCCAGTTGGAACCTCAGTTCATTTTGTAGAGAAATATTCTCATGCTCTGGAACCGAACAATTGAGCAGGTTAGGGTGTAGTGGAAGAATGTTTCTCCTGATGAAGCTACATGGGAGATGAAGGATTAGATGTAGGCTATGTACGCTTATTTATTTGTTGGTTGAGTGAATGTTTTGGTATATGATTTGGTGCGATGTTTTGGTTTATGTATACATGTATATAGATGTAAATACAACCACAAGTTATGTTATAAAGCTCCAATAAGTGGTATGGGTGTTATGTAATTATGATTGTCATGATGTTATGTTTTCATGTTGGTTTTCTTTTTAGGAGGTGTTCACTGTAAATACTGCAACAAGCTAAGTTATAAATCTCCATGGGTAGTATGTTTTGCTTTCAACAGTCTTGTTGTTTGTAGGTGTCATTGAACACCGAGGAAGGTGTTACCTCAAGGGGGAGGGTTCTGTTACAACCCTGGTCAAAAATCCATGTAAAAGTTAATAAAGGAAAAATAATACCTTAGTCATGGGACACATATTCCAAGATGAATGTTGGGAAAAAAACTCCTAGTGTGGGTGTTCATATGGTTTATTATGGCTATGGAAATTGGCAAAGGAAATGACAAATGCTTTGGAAAATAAAAGTGAAATTATTTATGAAAATAATGGAAAATAGGAGAAAAGGAAGGTGAAAGTTCACAGGTTTCATGTGAGGAGGAAAATGAAGGAAAATAATCGAAAATTGAAGAAATTAGAGGCCCCATTAATAAAAAGGATTCTGAGGATTAGTTTGTAGAATTTTATCAGTTCATTTTTGGAGCTCTCATTCTATTCTCTCTATCATACTCTTAGACACTTAGAATTTTTCTTGTAGAACTCTAGGAGGAGTGTGGAAAACTTGGGATTTGGAGCAAGAAGGAAAAGGAAAAGTAGGAAAGCACAAGAGGATATTGGGATCAATAGATACAATGGGTTTTTCTTGCATGTATTGAGTTGCATGTATGATTTCCTTACTAGTTTTGGTATGTATGGCATATGCATGTGGTTATTTGGTTATGATCTCTCATTGGCATGGAGGATTTCCTAGATTAACAATGGTTTTTCCTAGCCTTGAAATTTGTTGTATATCCATGGTGATGTGTGATTTACTTTTTCTTTCTGGGTTGTTTTCATGTGCCTTTTGATGTGAGTTGAGTTATTAGTTCCTGGAATCCTTGGTTGTACACACGCTTTGGAATCCCTATAACATATTGGGTTGAGTTACTAGTCCTGGAAGCCTTGGATGGAAAAACACTCTGGAAGCCTAGTGGTTTGAGTTACTAGTCCATGAAGCCCTGTTGGAAAAATTATTTGGAAGCCCGACGACAACTGTGGGTTCAGTTACTAGTCTTGGAAGCCCTAGTTGGAAAAAATGATCTAGAGCCCTTGAAATATTGGGTAGAGACCAATCCGGTG
This sequence comes from Pinus albicaulis, assembly GCA_034641835.2. NCBI lineage: Eukaryota > Viridiplantae > Streptophyta > Pinopsida > Pinales > Pinaceae > Pinus > Pinus albicaulis. The sequence goes on along the minus strand of CM076576.1, from coordinate 387,092,733 downwards.
ATGGTTATTGATGTCTGACCATGAAATGGAATCACTAGTTGAGGTTTGAGGTGGTTTTTCCTCTGGAAGCCCTGGTTTAGTTTGATTGATTTGCATGTTTATGAGTGAGTTTTATGACAACAATAATTTATGGATCTCATCATGTTTTGATTAATAAATGAATGTACAATGAATATATGGCTTAATAGATGGTAATGTAGTTATTGAGATGAGGTATCAATGTTTCTTAGTGATTCTCAGCTAAGTGTGGGACCCCTATGCTCAGATTAGTTGTTATGACCTTTAGATTGCATATGTGTGATATGTTTGACGAAATTTCTGTCATGGATAATAGGGGTCTAGTCAATACATTAGTCAATTTATTGCATTGTCATATTTTTTTCTGTGTTATTTATCATTCTTGGAAGTTTCATGGAGTTTTGGGAATTGACCCGAGTCCTAGCCCTGAAAAAGTGGCATATAATCTAGAGTCATTGGCACCGAACTACCTGGAAAATTCACTAGTCGCAAGCATGCCCTTGATGTCGCAATGATTGGAGGGTCCCAGTTGCATGCACTCCCATGTCATGGGAGTTTATGAGGCTTTAATGTAGTAAAATTTTAGGTTCTCTGAGGGACTGGTCACCTAGAAGGTTTAGATGGCTCCTGGGGGTTTTCTTGCATGTGTAGAAGGTCAGGTTGGTTGTGTTCCATCGGTTCCACTTCCTTATCTGGTACATAGGGAGTTGATGATATGAAATCGTGAGAACAAAATATTTCTCATACAGAGATTTACTGTAGGGGCATTCATCGGATCTTTCACCTTTCAAAGAAATGATGAATCCGGAGGCTATCTGGCCCTTCTACAGACTCTGCCTAAAGAAATAAAAAGTAATCACAAAGATCCGATCAATGAAAGTATTTGTTTTAACTGCAAAGTATTCATTGATCCAACTTTAATGTGTGAATAGGCAAGTATACATATTCTGCAAATGAAGTGTAGTGGTTTGAAGATGAACTAATAAATTTTGTTCACTGTTTAAACCTGCTTGGGAAAAGATAGCTTATAAAAATTTACTGTTGAAAGGAGAAGAATATGAAAATATGCAGCAAAATTATACAGTATGACAACAAATAATTTTTTAAGCGGTTCACCCCTCTCTTGGGCTACCTCCGCTGGGTCCAAAAGCCTCTAATTAGGCTTTTTCCTCTTTGATTAAATGCTAAAAATGTGAATACAACTGTATAGAAGCCTCAAATGGAAAAATAAACTACAAAAATAGATTCAAAAGGCCCAAATCAGTATAAAATGATTAAAAATTCACCTCCATTGGATGAAGGTTGTCCAAAACAGCTCTTTTTCCCTTAGGCCTTGGTGGCTCCACGACCAAAAACGCTGGTAAATTCTCTGTTAGAGTGCCCTGATGGCTCTGTAAACACTCCCACCAGCTTTAGAATGCTCTCTACACCCAAAATCAAAAAAAATTTTGTATCAAAAGGCTTCTCCTAGCCAAAGTTATGCCACATTTACTAACTGCCAGTTTGGCCTAACAAAACTCCAGTTAAATCTGGCTGACTGCCAGATAGCCCGACTAAAATGGAGGTCGGCGCTAAAGTTGGGCGGACCACCATATAGACCGCCGAAATGGGGGGGCTAACGCATAGCACCACATGACCTCACCCGTCGGAAGGCATTGAATAACTTGAGTTTTATACGGGGCAACATTAATATAAAACCATACCATTTAATTGAACTCTGCTCCGGTGCTATGTACACGGGACCACGTCCCTACCACTGCGCGCCATAAACGTTTCCGCCCAACCATTTTGAAGCCCACATGCCTTAACACGTCACCAAACACATGTTTTAAAAACCCACATTGAATAGCCCTTTTTGAAACTTTAGACTTGTGGGTTTTTTATAACATTTCGTTGCCATTTCAAATTTTGGTTTTTAATATATAGTGTAGTTTTAAAATTTAAATTTTAATAAGGTTTAAAAATAATTTAAAATTAATTAAAATATATATTAATTAGTATAATATATGATTAATTTAAATCATATAAAATATAAAAATATATATAATTTAATAATTTAAACCTTAATAAAAAATAAAAATTTTCCCACATAATATTAAAAATTTTCTTTCAAAATTGAAAGTTATTGGGCAATTTCAAACTGCAATATATCCTCCATACGGCAATGGATTTGAGTGCCGTTTGTGGCGTTGGGATCGTATCGCTGATCTCTTTCCATTCGATCTATTTCGGAGCAATTCTGAGCAACTTCATTTTTGAGCATTTTTCTTCAAGAGACTTGATCTCTTGATCACACCTCCCAAATGGGAAGCTTTTGGACCCTCAAAAGCTTTCTGTTTACTGAAAATGATGATGTGGAGACTGATTCTCCACTCTTCCACCCTTGAATAACTAAAATCTGCCCGATTTCATCAACTGAAGCTTTTGAGAAAATGATAACATGTCTCTGGAATCAACTGATCTACCATTGCTAAGATTGACGGAGTCATGATGCAAATGATTAAAATTTGCAGAACAACAATTGTAATTTGCAGAAAACAAAATTTTTCTACACTGATCAAACTTCCCAGAAGACTTAAAATGACTTTCACCTTGCAAACTGTTCCCATGGCGAATTCTACCATTCTGAAACCAACTTTGTCCCATGCTGAATTTTGTGTCCTTCTTGCTTGCATTGCTTTGCTTTGACACTTCATTCACTGCATTGGCTGACCCAAAAGGTAATTCGTGCAACACAACATCATCTTCTTTCAAAGACAAATTGTTATCAAACTGAGACATATTATTAGCAACATCATAAAAAGGCGAATGCTCAAAATCTGGTCATTTCAACATCAACAAAGTTAGACTTTGACTTGCATTAACTAGTCTTTTCAATTGACCTGCATGGAGTAAAGAAGATTCCAGCTTCCTCTTGTGAGCTCTCACAATGTAATCTTTCCCATCTTTGAACAAGTGATACTTTTTTTCATGGCAATGAAATATGGCCTTCCTGTCAAATAAATAAGGACTTCCCAAAACAATACCTGAGATATCAAGCGGCACCACATCAAGTTCCACTGTGTCAATAAAGTGTGCAGTTATTGCAAAGCACAATATGCACTTCCTTGAGACTTGCAAATTGGCATCCTTGCATATCCATCCAAGTGGATAAGGCTTCGGATGTGGAATGGTCTCAAGTTTCAACTGCTTGACCAAGTCTTTAGATATAAGATTCGCTTGTGACCCACTATCAAACATTGTGTCAATTTTTGTATGTTTTGAAATTACCCTCACATGGAAAAGCTCTATTCTCCTTTTTTCATCATGAGTATCTTTGTGACAATTCAAAGAGCTAGAACTAGGAATTGTGTCTTGCACCACTTCTTTCCCCTTAATGTTCTTTAAAACCATGCCTATGCTTTTTGTCTCATCTCCTGAGTCTGACCCTAAGTCTTGCTCAAATGTTGCTACAATTTTCTCCTTTTCTTTGGTCTTGTTTTTATTCTTGAATTTTTCTGGTTTCAGTTCAGGATGAAGCTTCCAACAATAATCTTCATCATGACTTGTCTTTGAACAGTTCTTGCAAAATAACTTTCCTTTGTCCTTTCTTGAATTTGCAACTCTCTTTTTTCCTTTGTTTTTAAAATTACTATCCTCATCAAAAGTATTATTTCCTCTAGCTTCTAAATGTGTAGCCTGGACATAGACTTCATCTAAGCTGGTAGGATTGAACAATAGAATAGTATGTTGCAGGTAATTGTGCAAACCTCCTATGTATTTCAACAAGGTGTCTTGACTTTGTAAGTCTACTCCAAGTAGAAGTGCTATCCTTCTAAAATCTTGGGTATAATCTTGCACATTTTGACCTTTAAGTTGCCTAAAATTTTGCCAATTCATGATTGCTTTCTGAATATGATCAAGAGGATAAAACTGTTTCTTAATGGCTGTAATAAACTCATTCCAAGTTAGAGTTATCTTACCATGCTTTTTAATCTCCTCTCTAGTCTTGGCTTCCCACCAAACCAAAGCTGCTCCATCCATTCTCAAAGAGGCTAATTGGATTTTTGTGTCATCATCATGCAAATTCTGAATTATGAGATAGACTTCTAGCTGTCTAATCCAGTTATCCAATTTTTCTACATTAACATCACCATTAAACATCAGCAACTCAAACTTTACATCAAGATTTAACAAAGGATTTTTAAGAGATGTTTTTGTTTTGTGTGACTAATTAACAGAAGTTGAAGAGGATGATGTGGAGGAAGAGGACGACGATGGAGATGAAGGATCACCATTTCCTCCATTCCCTTTCTTAGACTCATCCTTGTCTTTCTTCCCTCTTGAAGAATCTCCTTCTTCTCTTTGGTTTCTAGACCCTTCTCCAGCAATCCTATCATTTCTCTCCTGGTATAGGACCCTAACCATCTCAGTCAAGTCCAAGAAAGCTTTTCTAAAGACTCTTTCTTCTTCCTTGGGATCCATTTCCTCATGTACTTCTCCTTCTCTGGAAGACATGTTTGTGGCCGATTCTAAGGCTAATGAGGATGAAACGGAAGGTGGATGTAATGGCACTCTAGCCCTCCTTGGTTGAGGATTAACTTGTTCTCTAACCAATTGACCTTCCCCTCTTTGCAATTTCAGCCTAGTAAGCATCAAATTTTGCAGAATAATACAATTTACTTGCAAAAATTTCACAAACTCTTAAGGAAAACCTTGAGCTCTGATACCAACCTGATCTGAAATCGTGAGAACAAAGTATTTCTCATACAGAGATTGACTGTAGGGGCATTCACCGGATCTTTCACCTTTCAAGGAAAGGATGAATCCGGAGGCTATCTGGCCCTTCTACAGACTCTGCCTAAAGAAATAAAAAGTAATCACAAAGATCCGATCAATGAAAGTATTTGTTTTAACTGCAAAGTATTCATCGATCCAATTTTAATGTGTGAATATGCAAGTATACATATTCTGCAAATGAAGTGTAGTGGTTTGAAGATTAACTAATAAATTTTGTTCACTGTTTAAACCTTCTTGGGAAAAGATAGCTTATAAAAATTTACTGTTTAAAGGAGTAGAATCTGAAAATATTCAGCAAAATTATACAGTATGACAGCAAATAATTGTTTAAGCGGTTCACCCCTCTCTTGGGCTACCTCTGCTGGGTCCAAAAGCCTGTAATTAGGCTTTTTCCTCTTTGATTAAATTCTCAAAATGTGAATAAAACTGTATAGAAGCCTCAAATGGAAAAATAAACTGCAAAAATAGATTCATAAGGCCCAAATTAGTCCAAAATGACTAAACATTCACCTCCATTAGATGAAGGTAGTCCAAAACAGCTCTTTTTCCCTTAGGCCCTGGTGGCTCCACGACCAAAAACGCTGGTAAATTCTCTGTTAGAGCACCCTGATGGCTCTATAAAAACTCCCAACAGCTTCAAAATTCTCCCTACACCCAAAATAAATAAAAAAATCGTATCAAAAGGCTTCTCCTAGCCAAAGTTATGCCACATTTACTAACTGCCAGTTTGGCCTAACAAAACTCTAGTTAAATCTCGCTGACTGCCAGATAGCCCGACTAAAATGGAGGTCGGTGCTAAAGTTGGGCGGATCGCCATATAGACCGCCGAAATGGGGGGGCTAACACGTAGCACCACATGACCTCACCCGTCGGAAGGCATTGAATAACTTGAGTTTTATACGCGGCAACATTAATATAAAACCATACCATTTAATTGAACTCCACTCTGGTGCTATGTACACGGGACCACGTCCCTACCACTGTGCGCCATAAACGTTTCTGCCCAACTGTTTTGAAGCCCACGTGCCTTAACACGTCACCAAACACATGTTTTAAAAACCCACGTTGAATAGCCCTTTTTGAAACTTTAGACTTGTGGGTTTTTTATAACATTTCGTTGCCATTTCAAATTTTGGTTTTTAATATATAGTGTAGTTTTAAAATTTAAATTTTAATAAGGTTTAAAAATAATTTAAAATTAATTAAAATATATATTAATTAATATAATATATGATTAATTTAAATCATATAAAATATAAAAATATATATAATTTAATAATTTAAACCTTAATAATAAATAAAAATTTTCCCACATAATATTAAAAATTTTCTTTCAAAATTGAAAGTTATTGGGCAATTTCAAACTGCAATATCTCCTCCATACGACAACGGATTTGAGTGCCGTTTGCGGCGTTGGGATTGTATCACCGAGCTCTTTCCAGTCTATATTTTTTAGAGAAATTCTGAGCAACTTCATTTTTGAGCATTTTTCTTCAAGAGACTTGATCTCCTGATCAGTTGAATCATATCATAGTAACTCTTCATCACATGTTTACCCTAGTTTATCGGTTATTTGGGTAGATGTGGGAGGAGGGTGTTATATTTAACCTATTTGGAGGAAGCTAGGGTTTCTCATAAGAGGTTATGTAGCTAGGGTTTCAAATATCAGTTTCCATATGCACTATGTCAATCAAGTTGTACTTGATGATATCATTCCTAAAGGCCAATAAACTTGATGATAGATTCTCTAATGGGCAAGTAGACATTTAAAATGACAAATTAATATCACTTCCTTGTTCATCAACCCTTGCAAATCTCCATATAATGGTAGAAATATTAGAAACAAGGATTTTAGGGTTTCCAAATAACCTTTTTATTATCCTCATAACTTGTCTCCCAACATATGAAAATGCTTCTCATCATATTTTATAACAACTATACACATATCAATTGATCATGTAATAGTCATTTAACATTAGAGGATAGTGAGGAAGTTCAAGAGTCATGAGGGTAGGTCAAAGGTGCCTCTATAAATATACCCGTGTGCCTCATTTTTGGGTGACTTTAGAACTTGATCTTGGAATAGTAATAGATAATTGATTTGTGCTTAAAGAGCTAGAGGCACTCAATGCTTAGGATCTAGTAGGGTGAGCTATAGTGATTCTAGGGATTTGCATTGAATAATGGAATGAGAAACCCATGTTCCATTGTTGGTATTTGATGGCTTGCACGACTTGTACTTATGTTTGCAGCAACACTAATAAGAAGTTAATTGCTTTTAGTATGGATTCCCATGCATCGTGGTGATGGTTGTATTACCTTTCTCGTATTTCCATCATGTTTGTATGTGTGCTTCATGTGGGAATATGTTAATGAACTCATTCTTAACTTATAGCTTTCATGTCCAATTTGAATATGTGCTTACTTATTCTATGCCAGGATGGTGACCTATTGTGAACTAATTTTCAATTAATATCTGGAATGTTCATGTTCAAGTATGTCTGAGATGATTTTAGCTCACTAATCCCTATCATGACATGCTTCTCCTTTTTATTGATGTTTTAAGCTAGTATCTTGTTCTACAAGTAATTAATATTAGACTGATATCGTCCCTATTCTCCAGGAATTTCATCCTTATACTTACTCTAACATCTCCTTATTTTACAGCCAAGAGCGAAAACATTCCTAGTGGAATTCGGTCCCATTTACCATATGAGGATCCTATCCAAAACGGTGTGAGGTCTAATTGGGACTTCACACTAGGGAGACCCCCTAACTTTTGTCAGCATCCAACACCATCAAAAAGCTATGATGCCACCCATGTGGCAAAAATTTCCAGGCTTTCGACTTGCTCATCCACATGACCCATCCAAAACAATGAATAAGAACACATATGAGTTTTTGATATAAACGCATGTAGGCAATGTGTGGCCATGTCACCGAAGGAATAACATCCTCGCAAGTTTTGATACTACTCCTTGTTGAATCTACCATGGAAATCCATCATATATTGTGTGGATCCTCGTGGGCTCCATTTCCAACATGCCTCAAAACATTTGTTACATTTGTGCACTTCACTCCTACATTCCACATCACCCCACCCATGCCACTTTGCAATGCATGCAATACTGCTAGGATGACCTTGCCTTTTAAACTTTCAGGGTGATGTAGAAAACCTACGAGGATTCCTTGCTCGAATATGATGAGTCCATTAGCCCACCTTACCACGTCCTCTCGTGGATCAAATTCCAGTATTTCTCATAGTTCCTCTTCTCAAAACTTCCAAGGTAAAACCTACAAGATATGTAGGTAGTTATAAGCGTCCAAATATTCAACAACCCAATTTTCTTCTTGTTTAAGTACTCGATCATCCCGCTCGGTCACATGATCAAAGCAGGTTAAGCCATTTCCTTCCAAATTCCTATGGATCGAACTTAATAATTCCAACCCCATTTTTCAATTGTAAATGCATGTATATGGGCCTTTACCTAGGCTACTGACACCCATTCTATAGATATAAAAGGTTATCAACAGACCCTTCCAGGGCTATCGCTTATAAGATTGGAATACATCTGTATATTTTGGCATTGACATCATTCCTCTTGAGCTTATAAGGGCTTCGACCCAACCAAATAGTATATAATTATTTACACACACACACACACATAAACAATTTGTGATGTCTCTCCTGATATTTTCACAAGGCTTAGCCCAGCCTATTAAACACATATATTTACATATATTAATTATATAACTAAAAGTATCCTTCATGAGCTTATAAAAAAATATCAATGAGATATAAAGTCCAGTTATGTATGTCATTAAAGAACATAAAGAGAATTTTAAAAACAATCATTCATGCTCAAATAATTAGATTTAATTCAAGCTCGAAGTATACAAATGAATTGAACCATTTTTTCAACAACACAGTCAAACAATGAATATTAAAAATATATACCCATCTCTCTATATGCATGCCATTTACACTAATTTTAGGCTCATGATGTATACATGAATAAACCATTCCTAAGTCATATTATAGGCATTTGTAATATATTTTCATGCTAGATTGGCATCCATAGTCATTAACTTTAGTAAATTAATAACCTGATACAAGCATATAATAATAAATAATTGAAAACCATGGAAACTTTTAGGGGCTAATATTCGCAGGTTGCCTAATTTTCCATAGTTTAAAAAAAAAAAGATTTGCCAATTTCCATTTTTTTATAAAAAAGATTCGCCCAAATTTTACAATATAAAATTATTTTACATTAAAAATCGCCAACATTATATAGACAATATATATAATATCATTATAAATTTGAATAATTTTACAAATACATCAATTAACATTTTATAGTTTACATATTAGGGAATAGTGAGATTTGCCAATTTTTTAAACTTCAAGATAATTTTCCATCCTTAAAATTATCCTTGATGAAAACATAAGAAAGCATAAGTATATCAGTCCTCTAGGGATGAACCATTCCTCATCCATGGAGCAAATCTTAGCATTACATAGGAATTCATTTCCTCAACATATCAATGCATTAAACTAGCATAGTGAACCAATATCATCACAAGCATTAAACCCAATGCAGTAAACATAGACATAATGTTCAAAGTGCAAGAGCTTGAGTATACTTATATTATTAAAGTTTTCTCAAGAATTGCGATTGAGACTTCAAGTCTCCACTCAATCATAGACAAGTTGTATCCAATTATTTATTGTAGTTTTCACCTCCGAGTTAGATTCTGGAGCTTGAGGTAGTGTTCTTTTAGATCAATTTTAAACCAATATTACCAACTGAAACAAGGTGTCTCGAGGTTGCCTCACCTCCACCGACAAACTATCAAAGATCAAATAACCACAGTAAATCACTTCTCTCACAAATATTCATCATCCAATGAGGTAATTAAACCAATATCATTAGTTGGAATAGGGTGTCTCAAGGCCACACTACCATCACCCACCAACTATTTAAATAAATATAATTTATCATTGATATTTTTAAGATAGTGGATCTATAAATAAGTGTTTTTTTTCCTCTGTCCTTTTTTCCATATACATTAATAAGTGAGAAGAGTATTTGGAAGGTGTGGATTGTATTGGCACCAAGCTCAATGGTATAGTCATAACTCTTCTCCCTCTAATATTTCTTTTTAAGAAGGGAAAGTTTTAAGGGCTAATATTTTCATGTGGGTTAATTTTTCTTCTTTTATATAAAATCATTAGAAACTTGAATATTTTTACAAAAAATAACACCAAAAATTTTATGATTTTCATAGTAGGAACTATTAAGGTTCACGAAGATTTTTAAATTTTTGGATAAAATTCTATGCTTAAAATTTTCCTTGATTCCAAGATGGGTATGTTAAAAGTCATGTCATGATAGTTAAATCTAGAAATTAGAGAAATTTTCTTCATTTAGATATCTTGGAATCAATATGCATCACAAACTTAATTGCAATTATAAAATTGAGAAAATGATAAATGGAGGATGAAAATATTATTATGGGGTTGAAAATGTTGAAAATGCAGCAAGATGATGGAGCTTAGTGAAATGAAGTCGCCTTCACTAAGTGGGCCCGCAGGCAAATTCTGGCGCAAAGTCTATTTTTAGACTATGTCTATTTTTAGACATATGGAGCATGGTCCGGGGATTGCAGTATGTTATTATTGGAGTATTGGTAAAAATAGATGGACCTCTATTTTTTGACCCATAGGTCGAAGTCTATATTTAGACTGCCTATCCTAAAAATAGGGAAGTCAAATATTATTTACCCTTAATAATATTTGAACTATAAACTTCAATTTACTCTCTTGGAGCACTTCAGTTCGAGCCTTGGAAGTGGCTCATGCATCTGATAGAGGAATTACGCTATTCCTAAGGGTTTGGTGAGCTCATGCATGGTTGACTTCAGTTAGGACTTCAGTGGCAGAAGTTTGGTGGAGTTAATGAGACAGCTAGTGGAGTTGTGTTCGGTTTAATTTAGTTGAACTGGTGGAGATTAGTTTAACTAGCTAATCAACTAGTTATGAGTGGAGTGAATTAAATATTATTTAATTCATTAATTAGTAACTCATTATTCAACTCAAGAACACATCAGTTCACTACAGTGCATGATTAGTTCAGTGGAGACCAGAGAAAGAGGTAGATGAAAGGGTGGAGTTAGCTATCAGTGGCGACATCAGTTGTGCATGAGATTTGCACCACACTTGGAGGAATTTCCCATGATGATTGCGCTGTCAAGCCAAGGAGATTCGAACCTTGGATCTCTATTTGGACAGGCCATGATTGCGCAATAGAGGCAAGGCAATTAGTGGTGAGTTTTGAACCAGTAACCTGTTCAAAACCAAGCTAGTTTGTGTGTAACTTTATGAGAAAGTACTGAGTACTTGTGAGGAGTATTGTACTGAGTTTGTTACATGATTTTTCCATTATAATATACACAATAGCTGCGGGGTTTTCAGCTATAAGCTTTCCCCATACATACTATGTTAATGTGTATGATGATTTGATGTGCTATCGCTTGATTTTATTTCCGCATGTTTGATGATCTGAGTGGAAGAGATTATGTGTTGCATATAAATTCGAATTTTATGTGATCAGGATAGTCTCGGTGGATAATTAATCATTATTCAGCAAATTTATACATGGTATCGGAGCTATTGAAGCAGAGATTGATCATCACAATGATTACAAACTTATTTCGGTAGACAGAGTCTGCATGCGGGCCAGGTAGCCTCCGGATTCATCTTTCTTCGGAAAGTGAAAGGTCTGGTAAACACCCCTTGCAGTCAATCTCTGTGCTAGAAATAATTTGTTCTCACAGATCTAGAGTGGTTGAGATTTGAGGTGGAATTCGAAATTTTGCAGCAGTTTTGTTTTCTTGGTGCCAGTGTTGAAAATGTCTTTCAACGGTTTGCGACTCGAATATGCTCTTGAAGGCAGTTCGAATTATGTTGCATGGAAGGATCGCATGGAGGCAGTATTAGAAGATAATGGTCTAAAGGAGTTCGTAGATACGGATGTCTAAAAGCCCACTGATGGAGCTGAAGTCGATGCATGGCAAAAGAAGATGGCGAAGTGTCGAAGGATCCTGTTGGAGGGCGTCAAGGATCATATTGTATCCAGCCTGCATGGAAAGGCTACTCCATATTTAATGTGGAAACTTGATGGATCTATTTTAGAGTAAGAGCGACCAAAGGAAGCTGGCGCTCAAAGATAAGCTCAGGAACATCAAGATGGAGAAGGGCGACAGTATCGCCAAATACCTCACGAAGTTCACTCAGTGCAGAGATGAGCTGGGAAGTGTGGGGGTGACTGTCGAAGACAAGGACATGGTCGACCTGGCTCTCCTTGGTCTTCCGAAGGCTTGGCACTCATATCAAGATAATGTCAATGGTCGGGAGAAGCTGCCGGGATGGGAGCGCCTTTGGGCGGATCTCATGCAGGAGGAGATAAGGAGGACTACTCGAGATGGATCTTCATCAAAGGGAGCTGATGAAGAAAACTGCGCTTTGGTTGCCAAAGCAAAGAAGTGGAAGGGTAAGAAAACCTCTCATTCTGGTGCAAAGGGCAAGAAGCAGGATATGGCGAAAGTGAAGTGTTTTCACTGCCATGATCACGGACATTATGCTACCAATTGTCCAAAGAAAAAGAAGAACAAGCAAGCGGGAAGATCTGCAGATGGAGAAGCTTTGGCTTCACAGTTCGAGCTTGAATTTTCACTGATCGCATGCTTGGTTTCAAGTGTGATGGGATCGGTATGGTTCTTGGACAGCGGTGCGTCATTTCATATGACGGGAGATCGAGAGTTGTTCTCAGATCTGGAGGACAAAGATTTGGGTGTGCACATCGAGATGGGCGATGATGGTAGATACAGTGCGACTGGTATTGGTACCATATCCTTTCAGAGGGAGTCTGGTAAGCCCTTTGTATTGAAGGATGTCATGCATGTACCTGGATTGAAGAAGAACCTGATTTCAGTAGCGATGTTGGAGGATAAGGGGTATGATGTGGTCTTCAGCGAAGGAAAAGCCTTCCTGCGCAGTAAGACTACTGGAGAGACCCGTAAGATAGGGGTTCGAACTCAGAACCTTTATCAGTTGCAGGTAGATGACTGCGCAGCTATGGCATGCAAGGCTGGAGATGTGGTGAGCCGGGATGATGAGGGCGAACTATGGCACAGGAGATTGGGCCATCTTCACCATGGAGCTTTGAAGATTCTGCAGCAGATTTCTACTGGACTTCCTAAGGGCACTCTTGCGCAGTCACATCAGTGCAAGGGGTGTACTTTAGGGAAGTATGTGAAAGCCACCTTTCACGAGAAGGATAGTCGCGCCACGACGATCCTTGAGAGAGTTCACACAGACGTGTGTGGTCCTTTCTCAGTTGCTTCGACAGCAAAGCACAGGTATTATGTGATCTTTGTTGATGATTTCTCTCTAAAGTGCTGGATCTTCTTCATGCAGAAGAAGAGCGATACATTCGCGAAGTTCTGTGAGTTTAAAGCACTGGTCGAGAAGGAGTCGGGGAAGAAGGTGATTGCTCTAAGGAGTGATAACTGTGGTGAATTCATCTCGGCTGAATTCAAGGAGTTCTGCAGCGCAGAAGGGATTCGGAGAGAGCTCATCGCACCCCATAACCCACAGCAGAACGGGGTGGCCGAGCGGAAGAACAGAACGATCGTGGGTGCTGCACGGGCGATGTTGCATGATCAGGGCCTACCCCTTCACTTGTGGGCTGAGGCATGCAATACAACATTGTATGTGCAGAACCGTTGTCCTCACAAGGTTCTTGGCATGAGTACACCGGAGGAGGCTTATTCTGGCAAGAGGCCTGATATTTCCCATTTGCGGATTTTTGGTTCTCCTGTCTACATGCATGTGACAAAGGATGCAAGAAGGAAGCTGGATCCAACCGCTGAGGTTGGAATATTTGTGGGGTACACTGATACACCTCACAACTATCGGTTGTATTTGTCAGACAGTCGCAAGACTGTTGTGCGACGGGATATAAAATTTCAGGAGGAGAAAGCCATGCAGTGTTCGCTTGAGAGGGAGCTACACTTGCATGCAGATGAGGAGCTGTTAGTTCCTAAGGAGGAGCTTCCGGATGTGGATCAGCCACAAGAGGAGGTTCAGGAGGTGGAAGAAACCACCCAGGCAGCGCCAACCATCAGAGGGCGCATGCGCACTACAAAAGTTGAGCGACTGGCTCGGGATGCAGAGAAGGTTGTAGGACCACCTACAGCACAGCGCAGAGAGAGGCAGTCACCGGATCGGTACACTGGATACATGGCTCTTGTGAGTCAATGTGTTGTGACGGAGCCATCCTCTTTTGAGGAAGCTGTGGAGGAACCCGCATGGGTTGATGCCATGATCGAAGAATATGATTCGATCGTCAGGAACAGTGCATGGGAGATTGTCCAAAGACCGGTGGGGAAATCAGTGGTGGGTTTGCGATGGATCTACAAAGTGAAGCAGGCGGCTGACGGGAGTGTGGAGAAGTACAAGGCGAGATTTGTCGCCCTTGGCTTCTCACAGATCGAGGGGATTGACTATGAGGAGACTTTTGCACCTGTCGCAAGGTACTCTTCCATACGGACGATCCTTGCTCTCTCAGCGCAGATGGGGTGGCACATTCATCAGATGGATGTGAAGATTGCGTTCCTCAACAGAGTCATTGAGGAGGAGGTGTACATAGAGCAGCCTGAAGGTTTTGAGATCTTCAGCAGTGAGTCGCATGTGTGCCGACTCAAGAGAGCACTGTATGGGCTGAAGCAAGCACCTCGTGCTTGGTACACTCGGATAGACAGCTACTTCACCGGGCTTGGATTCTCCGAGAGTGAGGCGGATCCAAACCTGTACCAGATTGTGGTGGAGGGGAAGCTGTTGATCATCGTACTGTATGTAGATGATCTGATTTTGACTGGCGACGAGCAGTTGATACTTTCAAGCAAGGAGGATCTTGCACGAGAGTTTGAGATGAAGGACCTGGGCATCCTTCATTATTTCCTGGGATTGGAGATTTGGCAGCGCAGTGGAGGACTGTTTGTTTCTCAGGGCAAGTATGTTCGGGAGATTCTGGAGAGGTTCAACATGCAAGGCTGCAAGCCTATTGACACTCCTCTTCCTGGTGGTTGGAGGAAGGAGGATGCTACTTCAGCTGAGGTAGTGGATGCCACTGTCTATCGACAGTTGGTGGGGTCGCTTATGTATCTAGTCAATACATGACCCGATATATGCTATGCAGTTAACCAGCTTTCGCAAGCTATGGTTAAGCCTACCAAGCTCTTTTGGAAGGCGGGAAAGCATGTATTGCGCTATATCAGAGGCACATCGGGATATGGTCTATGGTACAGACAAGAGGATGGAGCGAAGCTTTCTGGCTTCACTGATGCAGATTGGGTAGGGAGCCCAACGGACCGGAAGAGCACATCTGGAGGAGTTTTCAGCATTGGGTCGACAGCAGTTTCCTGGTACAGCAGGAAGCAGAGATCCGTGGCACTCAGTTCAACAGAGGCCGAGTACATGGCAGCTAGCTTGGCTGCATGCGAGGCTATTTGGATGAGGAAGATCCTCGTTGGATTGTTCAGGTTGCATTTGGAGCCTACAATGATTTACTGTGATAACCAGAGTTGCATTAAACTCTCGGCTAATCTAGTATTTCATGATAGATCCAAACACATCGACATCAGGTACCATCATATCAGAGATTGTGTTCAACGGAGAATCATGATGCTTTCATATGTTCCCACGGAGGATCAGGATGCCGACATCTTGACGAAGGCGCTCACCAAGAGCAAGTTTGAATTCCACAGAGGCAGGATAGGGGTTGCAGATAATCCATATCTTGGTGAGAGGGAGTGTTGAAAATGCAGCAAGATGATGGAGCTTAGTGAAATGAAGTCGCCTTCACTAAGTGGGCCCGCAGGCAAATTCTGGCGCAAAGTCTATTTTTAGACTATGTCTATTTTTAGACATATGGAGCATGGTCCAGGGATTGCAATATGTTATTCTTGGAGTATTGGTCATGTTGGTAAAAATAGATGGACCTCTATTTTTTGACCTATAGGTCGATGTCTATTTTTAGACTGCCTATCCTTAAAATAGGGAAGTCAAATATTATTTACCCTTAATAATATTTGGACTCTAAACTTTAGTTTACTCTCTTGGAGCACTTCAGTTCGAGCCTTGGAAGTGGCTCATGCATCTGACAGAGGAATTACGCTATTCCTAAGGGTTTGGTGAGCTCATGTATGGTTGACTTCAGTTAGGACTTCAGTGGCAGAAGTTTGGTGGAGTTAATGAGACATATGGTGGAGTTGTGTTCGGTTTAACTTAGTTGAACTAGTTGAGATTAGTTTAACTAACTAATCAACTAGTAATGAGTGGAGTGACTTAAATATTATTTATTTCATTAATTAGTAACTCATTATTCAACTCAAGAACACATCAGTTCACTACAGTGCATGGACAGTTCAGTGGAGACCAGTGAAAGAGGTAGATGAAAGAGTGGAGTTAGCTATCAGTGGCGACATCAGTTGTGCATGAGATTTGCACCACACTTGGAGGAATTTCCCATGATGATTGCGCTGTCAAGCCAAGGAGATTCGAACCTTGGATCTCTATTTAGACAGGCCATGATTGCGCAATAGAGGCAAGGCAATTATTGGTGAGTTTTGAACCAGTAACCTGTTCAAAACCAAGCTAGTTTGTGTGTAACTTTATGAGAAAGTACTGAGTACTTGTGAGGAGTATTGTACTGATTTTGTTACATGATTTCTCCATTATAATATACACAATAGCTGCGGGGTTTTCAGCTATAAGCTTTCCCCATACATAATGTGTTAATGTGTATGATGATTTGATGTGCTATCGCTTGTTTTATTTCCGCATGTGTGATGATCTGAGTGGAAGAGATTATGTGTTGCATATGAATTTGAATTGATATGTGATCAGGATAGTCTCGGTGGATAATTGATCATTATTCAGCAAATTTCTACATAAAACAATTGTATGTTAGTATACCTTTGGATGTACGATAAAAATAAACTCCTCTTTGACATTCTTATCAATCTTGTTATTTTACATAGATTTTAAGTTTAATGTTGTAGTATCTCCAGAGATTTGTGGAGGAAGATAGAACATGTCCAAAACTAATTTATAATCTGCGATCTCAAGATTAAATGCAACACACCCTATCTTATTCTTTTGATCAAAGCAAGTCTTTGCTCCATTTAAATCATGACTATTACTAATTATCTTATTTATATGAATAATTTAAACAACATTGACAATAGGCTCACTAAAATTGCTCCTAGTTCTAGCCAAAACCACCACCTTCATCTCAAGTGGGCATAGCATAAGGATGCTTATTCTTGGATAGAATATTGGGGGATAAAGGAGGAGATGATTTTGAAAAATAAGGATAGTATTAAAAATATTGTTACATCAAAATTCATGAAGAAATTGTGGGGTTGTGGGGATACAAAGAGTTAGAGTTAAAAGCAATTAAGATGTATAGTTGCTTATACATATAGCAAGAGGGATATATATATATATATATATATATATATATATATATATATATATATATATATATATATGACCCATAGGGAATTTTAACCTTTAATCACATGATTTACATAATACTTTATAAAAACACAATGATCACCAGCTGAGCTACAACCATGGGCTAAAAGGAAATTAAGATATTATAAGGAGGTGGTGAAGCCAAATCTTGAAAATAAAAGAATATTTCTCTATCTTATTTAGTATAAAGAAGAAAATAACCATTGCTAAAATAATAACAAAATATCATGAGTTTCATAGTGAAATTAGGTGTTTCCCAATTCCTAAAACATAAAAACAGCATTGGATGAAATATTTTGTCACCTTTGTAGCACCAAGAAGGTTGAAGATGGAAAAAACTTTCTCTTCGATTGTCCGACTTATAGTCACATTAGATTTAAATTTCAAAAAAATTGTTTCACTACCTACCTTCTTGACCTTTAAGTTAGCAAAACTATAGTGATTTTAGAACATTTCTCTTATTACTTTTTAACTTAGAAATAAAATGTTAAATTTGTTAAGTAATATCTTATCTTTTTAAAATTTGATTGAACATTTTAATTTTAAAATATATTAATAATTATCTTCATTATATATCAAATAAATATAAATATAATATATCACAGTAAAACATTTATCCTTATAAAAATGTATTTAAGTTATTAATTTGATTTTTTTTTTTTTTTTATTAATGAATAAAAAGTATTATATATATATATATATATATATATATATATATATATATAGCAAGCTTCTTGACCTACAATTGCAGTTTCATAAAGAGAAAGAGTTGTTGTTTTCAGAATTAACACTTGTGTAAATGTCTCGATTTTAAATATTTTTAACGATAAATATGAAGGATCATAATTTTTAAATATACTTACCAAATCTCCCTTTATAGTATTTCAATTCAAAGTTCCTTTAGATGAAACTGAGAGTAAAAAAATATTACATATGAATTAAACACTTTAAATATTAAATAACATAACTATTTAATATACTGTTGAAATTTCCCCTCTTTTTATAACATTTTAATTCAAATTCTCTTTTAAAGAGGAATAATAATTGCAATGCAACATAGTCTTTGCTTACCGCTATCACTAATCAATGAAATCAAAATTATGCATTTCTGTCTTCACACATGCTATCTCGACACACACTCCTTCCACACAATTTCTTCAGCACACACTTCCTCGGCACACTCTCCTCCACACAATTTTTCCGCACATGCTTCCTCCACACAACCACCTCCGCTCACATTTCCTCCTTATATCCACCTCCACACATGCTTCTTCCGCACAACAGCGTTGCCATCAATGACTTGTTCATTGTGTGAGTTACACACTTTCATACAAGGATTTAGTTTGAAGTATCATAACCATGGTGAAGAAATACTATGCCTCTCCATCTTTGTGGGAAATGTTGTGTGTGACCTTGTTAATTCCTACAACTATTACCTCATCCAAGTTCTTGAAAATGCAAGTGTTTAATAGAAATATTTGTTTTTTAGGTGTGTAGAAGTGTGAACATTTTTTTTTAATAGAAATATAACATTTAATGGTTGTTTCCATGATACATTAAAACATTAAAAAAATAAGGTTAATTGCATCTCTTTTAACTCTAGTTAATTTGGATATTTAATGATTGTTGTGCTAAAACTTTTGCCCTTTTATGCACATTGTTTTGTTTAATACTACCAAAAAAAAATTCATGTGATTCTCTAAATTATTTCATCCAATGCACATTATGTTAGGTAAGTTAAAATAAATTCATATATTTGTTTACTTTATGTGTTGAAATTATTGTTTATATGAATAAGACATGTTATGCCAAATTGTGAACATTTATGTTTATGTGTTTTCGTTGTGCGGAAGTGTGAACATTTTTTTAAATAGTAGTATTTGTGTTTTTCTTATGCGAAAATGTGAACATTTTTGTTTAATAGAAATATTTGTGTTTTTGTTGTGCGTAAGTATGAATACTTTTGTTTAATAATTTTTTTTTAGTTGTGCCAAAGTTCATGTGTCCATAAAACAAACGTACATAAGCATGGAACTGTTTACTATAGAAAATATAATATTTAATGGTTTTTGCCATGATACATTGGTAAAATGTCAAATTAAATAAATAAAAAAGGGTAACTACATCTTGTTTACCCTTTTAAGCACATTTTTTTAACCTTTTTAAGCACTACCTACTAAAAATCCATATGATTATTTCATCAAATGAAAGTTACGTTAGGTAAGTTAAAATAAATTCATATATTTGTCTATATTTGTTTAACTTATGGTTTATATGAATAGGACATTTTGTGCGAAAGTGAACATCTTTGTTTAATAGTAATATTTGTGCTTTCTTTGTGCGGAATTTTGAACATTTTTGTTTAATAGTAATATTTTTGCTTTAGTTGTGAGGAAGTGTGAACATTTGTGTTTAATTATAATATTTGTATTTTCATTGTGCGAAAGTTCATTGTGCAAAGGTCTTTGTAGAATCATTAAACAAATGCACATAAGCATGAAATTGTTTATGATAGAAGATATAGTATTTAGTGGTTGTTGCCATGATACATTGATAAAACAAAATAAAAAATAAAAACAAGATTAATTGCATCTCTTTTAATTCTAGTTAATGTGCCTATTTAATGGTTGTTGTCTTGAAACTTTTGCCCTTTTACACACATTGTTTTCTGTAATACTACCCGCCAAAAATCCATGGGATTTTTTGAATTATTGAATCCAATGCACATTATGTTAGATAAGTTAAAATAAATTCATATATTTTACTACTTTATTTGTTTAACTTATGTTTTATATGAATATGAAATTTTGTGGGGAAGTGTGAGTAATTTTGTTTAATTGCAATATTTTCTTTTTCAGTGTGCAGAAGTGTCAACATTTTTGTTTAAGAGTAACACTTTTTTTTTTGTGTGGAAGTGTGAACATTTTTGTTTAATAGTAATTTTTTTGTTTTTGTTATGTAGAATGTGAATATTTTTGTTTAATAATATTATATGTGTTTTCGTTGTGCTGGAAGTTCCTTGTGCGTGTAGAAATTTGAATAATAGCTTAATTATTCACCGAGATTATCCTGATTACACACTATTTAAGCTTCATGCATAATACATAATCTCTTCTACAATTGATCATCAATATGCAGAAATAGAAGCAGTCGCATGCGCACATTAAAACATAATCAAGCACACATATAACACAGTATGTAATGGGGAAAGCATATAAATGAAAACCCCCAACTATATGTATATTATAATGATAGAGAACATGTAACAATCATAGTACAATACTCCTCACAAGTACTCAGTACTATCTCCAATAGTTACACACAAACTAGCTCGTACTGAACAAGTCACGTTCAAATCTCCTCCACAAGTCTCGCTCGCCATCACAAGTAATCCAAGATGAATAATGATGAGATCCAAGTTCGAACATTGCTCCAGCCTTAATCGCGCAATCCTCATTGGAAATATCAATCAATGTGTGCAAATCTCATGCACACCTATAGTCACAACTGATAGTAGACTCACCCTTTCATCTACCTCTAACACTGGTCTCCACTGAACTGTCCATGCATTGCAATTAACTGATGTATTCTTTAGTTGATTTATGAGTTAATAATTAGTGAATTAATTAATAATTAATTCACACCACTCATCACTAGTGTATTTATCATTTAGACTAAATACAACTAGTTCAACTAAGTTAAACCGAACACAACTCCACCAACTGTCTCATCAACTCCACCAAACTCTGCCACATGAGTTCTAACTGAAGTCAACAATGCAATAGCTCAAATAACCCTTAGTAAAAGTGTATTTCCTTCTGTCAGCTACATGTGCCACATCCAAGCATCAAACTGAAGTGCTCCAAGAGGATAAGATAATGTTTATAGTCTAAATATTATTAAGGGTTAATAATATTTGACTGTTCTTTTTTTAGCCCGGCAGTCTAAAAATAGATTCCGCCCAATGTCTAAGAATAGAGGTCCATATATTTTTACCAACTTGACCAATCATCCATAAATAGCATCCTACAACTCATATACCATGATCCATATGTCTAAAAATATACATAGTCTAAAAATAGACTTTGCGACAAAAATCACTTGTGTGGCCCCCCACCTAGTTTAGGTGATCACTTTCCAACTAGGATTAGGAAAGATGTTTCCGGATGCCTCCTTCACTGTTTCTTGTTGCAATCTTCAACACTCCCTCTCAACAAGAAAGGACTATCTTTGCATGCGACATGCAACTCCGTGCATTCGCCCTGCAACCTTCACAAGCGCCATGCAGCTCCATGCATCTGCTCTGCAGCTCTTCTGAAACTGAATAGGCTTCAAACAACTCAATCAATCTGATGCATCTATCATTTAAGTCTTTGACTTCTTCTTAGCTACTGCACATGTCTTCAGGAACCACTGCGTTGTTGAACTATGCACCCATGCACTCTGCACTTGCTGTCAACTCTGAACCGCGCTCCAGTATCCGACACTGTCACTTTGATCTGCATGCATCAATCCAACTGATCATGCTACTGCTGCTCTATGAGCACCTCATAGCTAGGTTCAATTCACGAGATCCACACCATCTCCATCAATCTTGCCCAGAAATCTCCTCTTGGGATTACTCATGCATGTCGCCCCACCTCTCACCTAGTGGTATAGCTGCATGCACTCCCTCTGCCCATCTGGCATGAAATTTCTCTGTATGAGTGGTTTCTCCCACTCCATGATCCTCATCTTGTGCCTGTTCCACATCCCGAGGTTCACTCTTACCTGCATGCAAAACTTACGCCCTCTCAAGCATCAATTTCATGTCTTTCTCGTACTTCCCAACAGTAGGAAGCTCCGTAGACATCCCATCTACTTCAAGTCTGTAGAGATTCTTTACTCAAATCCCAACCTTCTTGACTTTTCCTATTGCCTTGTGCCAAAGGAAAACTTTTCCTTCACTGAAGACAACTTCATACCCTTTATCCTCTAACATTGCGACTGAGATCAAATTCTTCTTTAAACCTGGAACATGCACTACATCTTGTAAAAGAATGAGTTTACCTGACTCCCTCTGAAAGGTTATGGAACCAATGCCAGTCGCATTGTATCGTCCATTGTCGCCCAAATCAACATGCAACTGGAGATCTTTCTCCACCAAGTCACTGAAAAGATTCACATCTCCCGTCATGTGAAAGGAAGTGCCACTATCAAAATACCACACTGATCCCAATGCACTAGACACCATGCATGTGATCAATGAGAAGTCCAGCTCAAATTGTGAGGCAAGAGCCTCACCAGCTGCAGCTCCAGCAACCTGCTTGTTATTCTTCTTCTGTGGACAATTCGTGGCATAATGCCCATGCTCGTGACAGTGAAAACACTTCACTTTGGACATGTCACGCTCTTTACCATCCGCACTGGATTGAGAAGCATTCTTCTTGCCCTTCCCCTTCCTTGATTTGGCAGCCAAAGCATAATCCTCTTCATCATCATTCTTTGATGAATATCCATCCCTAGTATCCCGCCTTATCTCCTCTTGCACAAGATCCGACCAAAGTCGCTCCCATCCTGGCAATTTCTCCTGACCATTGACAGAGTCCTGATAGGCATGCCAACTCTTCGGAAGACCAAGGAGAGCCAAGCTCACCAATTCCTCATCATCTACAGTCACCCCCACACTTCCCAGCTCATCCCTTCATTGGATGAACTTCGTGAGGTACTTAGGTATACTGTCGCCTTTCTCCATCTTTATGTGTCTGAGTTTATCCTTGAGCGCCAACTTCCTCTGGTCGCTCTTGCTTTGGAATAAATTTGTCAACGCTTTCCACATCAAGTATGGAGAAGCTTTTCCATGCATGCTAGATACAATGTGATCCTTCACGCCCTCCAACAGAATCCTTCGACATTTTTCCATCTTCTTTTGCCAAGCCTCAACTTGAGCAGCATCAGTAGGCTTTGGGACCTTAGCATCTATGAACTCCTTCAGCCCGTTATCATCTAATACTGCCTCCATTCTGTCCTTCCATGCAACATAATTTGAGCTGCCCTCAAGGGCATACTCCAGTCGCAATCCGTTGAAAGACATTTTTACTTCGACACCAAGAAAACAACTGCAAATTCGAATTCCAAATTCTGCTACAAATTCGAATTCCACCAGCTCAAAACTCAACTGCTTCCGATCTGTGAGAACAAAGTATTTATAGCACAGAGATCGACTGTAGGGGCATTTACTAGATATATCACCTTTCAGAGAAAGGATGGATCCAGAGGCTACCTGGCCCGCTTACAGACTCTGTCTACCAAAATAAATTGTAATCACTGTAATAGATCTGATGATCAATTCTCGCTCTGATACCATGTAGAAATTTGAATAATAGCTGAATTATTCACCGAGATTATCTTGATTACACACTATTTAAGCTTCATGTATAATACATAATCTCTTCTACAATTGATCATCAATATGCGGAAATAGAAGCAATCGCATGCGCACATTAAAACATAATCAAGCACACATATAACACAGTATGTAATGGGGAAAGCATACAGCTGAAAACCCCCAAATATTTGTATATTATAATGATATAGAACATGTAACAATCATAGTACAATAATCCTCACAAGTACCCAGTACTATATCCAATAGTTACACACAAACTAGCTCAGATCTAAACAAGTCACAGGTTCGAATCTCCTCCACAAGTCTGCCTGCCTCTACTGCGCAATCCAATATGAATAATGATGAGATCCAAGTTCGAATCCACCTGGCTTGTACTGCGCAATCCTCATTGGCAATCTCAATCAATGTGTGTGCAAATCTCATGCACAGCTATAGTCACAACTGATAGTAGACTCA
Source organism: Pinus albicaulis (assembly GCA_034641835.2). Lineage (NCBI taxonomy): Eukaryota > Viridiplantae > Streptophyta > Pinopsida > Pinales > Pinaceae > Pinus > Pinus albicaulis. Next base: position 387,068,485 of record CM076576.1, on the reverse strand, counting down.
CCCTTTCACCCACCTCTAACACTGGTCTCCACTGAACTGTCCATGCATTGCAGTTAACTGATGTGCTCTTTAGTTGATTTATGAGTTAATAATTAGTGAATTAATTAATAATTAATTCACACCACTCATCACTAGTGTATTTATCAGTTAGACTAAATACAACTAGTTCAACTAAGTTAAACCGAACACAACTCCACCAACTGTCTCATCAACTCCACCAAACTCCGCCACATGAGTTCTAACTGAAGTCAACCATGCAATAGCTCAACTAACCCTTAGGAAAAGTGTATTTCCTTCTGTCAGCTGCATGTGCCACATCCAAGCATCAAACCGAAGTGCTCCAAGAGGATAAGATAATGTTTATAGTCTAAATATTATTAAGGGTTAATAATATTTGACTGTTCTATTTTTAGCCTAGCAGTCTAAAAATAGAAACCGCCCAATGTCTAAAAATAGAGGTCCATCTATTTTTACCAACTCGACCAATCATCCATAAATAACATCTTGCAACTCATAGACCATGATCCATATGTCTAAAAATAGACATAGTCTAAAAATAGACTTTGCGACAAAAATCACTTGTGTGGCCCCCCACCTAGTTTAGGTGATCACTTTCCAACTAGGATCAGGAAAGATGTTTCCGGATGCCTCCTTCACTGTTTCTTGTTGCAATATTCAATAGTGCGGAGGTCCTTGCAAAATCATAAAACAAATGCACATAATCATACAATTTTTTAAGATAGAAGATATAAAATTTAATGGTTTTTACAATGATACATTGGTGAAACATAAAATTAAAAAAAATAAGTTTAATTGCATCTCGTTTAATAATAGTTAATTTGGTTATTTAATGGTTGTTGTCCAACTTGTACCCATACGTAAGCTACAAAAGAAACATATGTTTGTCTACTTTATCTTTTTAACTTATGGTTTATATGAATACGACATTTTGTGTGAAAGTGTGAACATTTCTTTTAATAGTAATATTTGTGTTTTTTTTTTGTGGGGAAATGTGAACATTTTTGTTTAATAGTAATGTTTGTGTTTTCCTTGTGCCAATATAGGATAAAACATTTAATGGTTGTTGCCATGATACATTGGTAAAACATAAATAAAAAGAAAAACAAGGTTAATTGCATCCCGTTTAATTCTAATTAATTTGGCTATCTAATGGTTGTTGTATTGAAAATTTTACCCTTTTACCCTTGATGCACATTGTTTTGTGTAATAATACCTACCAAAACTCCATGTGATTCTCTAAGTTATTGCATCCAATGCACATTATGTTAGGTAAGTTAAGATAAATTCATATATTTGTCTACTTTATTTTTTTAACTTATGGTTTATATGAATAGAACATTTTTTGGGGAAGTGTGAACATTTATGTTTAATAGTAATATTTTTGTTTTCCTTGTGTGAAAGTGTGAACATTTGTGTTTAATTGTAATATTTGAATTTTCATTGTGAGGAAGTGTGAACATTTTTTCTTAATAATAATATTTGTGTTTTATTTGTGCGAAAGTTCATTGTGTGAAGGTCCTTGTAGAATCATAAATCAAATGCAAATAAAGATGAAATTGTTTACTATATAAGATATATCATTTAATGGTTGTTTCCATGATACATTGGTAGAACATAAATTTTTAAAAAATAAGGTTAATTGAATCCAAGTTAATCTGGCTTTGTAATTGTTGTTGTCCTTAAACTTTTATCCTTTTATGCACCTTGTTTTATGTAACACTACCTACCAAAAATCCATGTGATTCTCTAAATTATTGCATCCAATGCACATTATGTTAGGTAAGTTAAAAGGAATTAATATATTTGTCTACTTTATTTGTTTAACTTATTGTTTATATGAATAGGACATTTGCGAGGAAGTTGTCAGGAAGTGTGAACATTTTTGTTTAATAGTAATATTTGTGTTTTTGTTGTGCATTGTGAACATTTTTTATTAATCGTAATACTTGTGTTTTCGTTGTGCGAAAGTGTGAACATTTTTAATTAAAAAATAATACTTGTAATGAAGATGTCTTTTGGATTAATCACATTTTTAGGATTTGGTCAACATTTCGAGCCATCTAATGTGGTTCATCCTTAGGAAAATAGTGAAAACACCAATCTACCCAAAATTTTAAATAACAGAGATGCATCTATGTCAAGTGTTAGCCCATGGGAATTAGTTAATGGAATAAAATTAATATTTTTTTTTCTTCTAAGTAAAATTATCTATTAACAAGCTGATAAAATTACATCTGGACCGTAGTCAGAAACAACTGCTCATGAGGCAGAAAATCAGAAAAAACAGTGTTGTAGACTGTCGATGCCCACGCAGGGGACCATAACCATGGTTTTCTGTAGCATACTTTGACCCCAGAGATACAAAGGAGGGCCATAAACATAGCAAAACTTCCAAAGCAGAAAAAACCCGTAGGTTTGAGAAACAGAGACATTGGAATAACCAGACAACAAACCCATTTAATCTTCCGGGGGCTCATCTTCAATTCTGCACCATCCGGAGGCGTGCGTGCCCGAAGCAGGTTCGTCAGGAGTAGCTTGGGAGACATGCTCGGCGGAAAGCATTTCTTCATCAACGACAGGATCAGCAGGGCGAGGCCGAGGCGGAGCCTGAAAATTGCGCTCATCGAGATTGAAGGCAGAAAACTGAGTGTCCGGAGCACAGACAGTCGCAGCAGGAGCCGAAGGAAGCGAGTCATCCCCAGGAACGTTATCTTCAAGGAAAACCACTGAAAGGATGGCGGTAATGCGTGGGCGGTTGAGATTGCTGTTGAAGGTGAACCGGGCCGTGCCGGTGGTTGGGGCATAGGAAGCAGGAGGCCTGTGCGTGTGAGGACCCCAAAACAAACGATGGCTATGAGAGCTCCCTCGACCAGAACGAGTGCGAGGATAATGACTTGAGCCTTCCCCAAAGGAAGAAGAATCAGGAGAGGGACTGGCAGGAGAAGGGCGGCTCCTCGAGCTACCCCGACTGCTCCTCATTCGATGGCGAAGCCTGGGCATGTTGAGAGGAAGCGGAAACCTGAGAGCCTTCCAAACCATAGAGAGAACCCTCGCGAGGTAGTCCTGAAAACACAAAAAATGCGGCCCTTGATCAACCCTCCACCAGGTGCTGAGCAAACCACGAACCTCTCTTCTACTGAAATGCTGCAAGCGCTGGTCGACACTTTCCCTCCGGCAGACGCTGCAATTTTTTACAACAGAATGATACATGATGGGAGCCGAGAGCAGGTTTAAAACATGATGCGAGTGAATGCCACCCACAGCGCGCCGAATCACCGCAGGCTCCCAAGCCGTCCTTCCCAAGCGAATCCTATCTGCAAACGTAATTGCCATCATACTGTGAATCCCGCTCAAGCATGCGGAGGAGTGCCTCACCACAGCCGGAGATGAGCGAGAACCAGAGTTTGCAGGGCGAGCAGCGTTGGAATGGGGGAAGCATAAATGGTTGTTTGCGTTGGGCATAATGCCATTTAACACGTCGTACCCATGAGGCAGATGGCGGCAGAGAGGAGCAGCCCGCCAGCCCATCACATTAATTTGCATTTGTAACACCCGCATCCGAGGGGAATAAAATTAATATTATTTAGGTATTAAAAAAGATTAAATTGAATAAATCCAAATAAATAAAATTATTATTTAATTATAAATTAATAATTAGTCATTATGAAATAGATGTTAGGAGTTAGTTGTTAGAAATTAGTTGTTCGGACCATTGAAATAATAATTAATTAGTTTATTAGTTTATTTATTTATTATTATTATTATTATTAAATTAAATTAGATTATAACAAATTAATATTTAATCATACAATACGAATAAATATAATTATATATATGTAGTGATTATAAAATCATATTAATATTATTAAATCATTTTAAGGTATAAAAAAACAGTGTGCGGGGGGGGGGGATTAAGAAGAGGGAAGGAACCCAAATCCTGCTTAATTTCCAACCATCATCCCTATTGAGATTGATTGCATGTTTCTCAATCTCAATAGATTCTCTTAGCTTCCTATGATAGAAGTGATCAACTCTTGTGATGACACAAGAATCCTTAATGTAGACATGGTACTTAGATTTGTTCGCATGTTCAGCCAAAGCTAAGGAGAGGGAATTATTGTGTTTAAGTTTTGTTGCATGTTCTCGGATTCTTCGGCTAATAGAGAAAAAAATTCTCCCGATGTAGGGAATTGTGCAGGAACATGGGATAGATTAGACCCCTTTCATGTTTTTAGGGTTCACAGGGTCTTTAATAGATCTAAAGGAATTTCTAATGGTATTAAGGGGTTTGAAGGAGGAAAATGAATTATTCTTTTTAAGAATAAACTCAACTACTCATTCACAAAGCTAGCTTGAGTATTAGTTTACATCTTCTTCATCTTCACCTTCATCTTCTTCTTCTTCGAGCTTCTCCCTCTCCTCCATTCAGTTTACATAGATCATTTCACAACGTAGGATCTCTTCTCTCCGAGAGGGGGTGCGGTGATTGAGGATCTTTCTTCTCAACCCAGAGTGGCTCATATTTATATTATAGAGAGGCTTACATTGCTAGCTGGGATCGATGGCTTGGGATCGCTAGGTGAGAAAGCCATACGAACAATCCTATCAGTGGTCCCATGAATGAATGAAAGTTGCACATTCGAGATAACATCATCATAGGCAAGTTTAACCCTAGATTATTTACTAGCTCTTTGAAAATCTTTGAGGCCTTCATGATTGCTATAGCCATTATTTTCAAAAAAATTTAGAATATGAGACTTTTCTTCTTCCAAGTGATCATTATCCGAAATCCTTAGAGCACGGGTGACAATAATGCTGAGAAATCTGAATTTATGTGCTGGAAAATGATGAGAAATGACATAAAGGTATTTTTCAGTGTGAGGCTTTTTGCAATAAAATTAGTGAGAAATGGAACCATTAGGAATTCTAGATAGGAGAATATAAAGGAAAGGAAGGCACTCATTTACCTCAACCTCCATCACAAATTTTATGGAGACTGATTGGGAATTGAGATGGTTTAGAAATAAATTTAATTTCTCACCAAGTTTATCGCAAAAAAAAAGCACATGGAACAATACCTTCATGCAAGTTCTCATCATTTTCCAATGAGGAAATTCAGAGTTCTCATCACTCTTTCTACCCATGCTATGATTATTTCGGATAAGGATCACTTGGAAGAATAAAAGTCTCATCTCTTGATTTTAAAAAAAAAATAATGGTTATAGTAAGCATCAAGGCCTCAAATATGTTCAAATAGCCAGCAAAGAATACAGTGTTAAACTTACCTGTGATGATGTTATCTCCAATGTGCAGTTTTTTTTTTTTATCTAGGGGACCACTGATATGATTGCTCATATTCTTAAAAGGAATAAAGTTTAGGCTTCATTCAAGCCCCTTAATATCATTATAAATTCCCTTAGATTTGTTAAAGACCATGTGAACCCTAAAGACATGAAAGGGGTCTACTCTATCCCCTTGTTCCCATTGGATTCCCTACATTGGGGAGACTAGTCACTCTATTAGCTAAAGAATACAAGAACATGGAGCAGAGATTAAACAAAATCGTTCTTGATCCTAAAATTTGGCTGAACATGCGGAGAATGTAAGAACCATGTCTGCATTGAGGATTTTTGGGTCATTCCGAGGGTTGATCACTTCCTTAACAGGAAGATAAGGTAAGCATTGAGATTGAGAAACATGCAACCAATATCAACAGGGATGATGGTTGGAAATTAAGCAGGAGTTGGGTTTCTTCCCTCTCTTCTTAATGCCCCCCCACCTTTTTTTATCTAAAAGTGATTTTATAATATTAATTTTATTTTATAATCAATACACATATATAATTATATTTATTCGTAGATTAAATTTTAATTTTCCTCAATTTAATTTGATCTAATCTAATTTAATTTAAAAATAATAAATAAATTAACTAATTAATTAATTATTATTTCAATGGTTTGAACAGCTAATTTATTACAGCTAAATCCTAACAATTATTTCATAACGACTAATTATTAATTTGTAATTAAATATTTATTTTATTTATTCGATTTATTAAATTTAATCAATTTTAATACCTAAATAATATTGATTTTATTCTTTCCACGGGGTCTTGGATAGACAACGATTAGGTTCTCTATTAAGCTACTCCTTGATGTGAAGTCGCTGGTTCAATTCCCCACCCCGATCGGGGTGATATATTGGACATGATGAAGATGTAGTCCTGCTATATATATATATATATATATATATATATATTATTCTAATAACTAATTTTTAACAACTAATTCCCAACAACTAACTCTTGCCCCATATGCATCTATGCTATTTAAAATTATGAGTAGATTTATTTTTTCACCATTATCCTAAGAATGAACCACATTAGATGGTTTGAAATGTTGACCAAATCCTAACAATGTGATTAATCTGAAAGAAATATTCATTATCAATATGGATCACAAAATTTTAATATCTAGCTATAATATTTGTGTTTATTGCAACTTGTTTAATTCTAGTTAATCTAGCTATTTAATGGTTGTTGTCCTATAAAAATTACCCTTTATGCATATTTCTTTGTTTAATACTACCTACCAAAAATCCATGTGTTTCTCTAAATTATTGCATCCAATGCAAATTATGTTAGTAAGTTAAAAGCAATCATATGTTTGTCTACTTTATTTGTTTAACTTATGGTTTATATGAATAGGAAATTTTGTGCAGAAGTGTGAATTTTTTTGTCCAATACTATTATTTATGTTTTCATTGTGCAGAAGTGTGAACATTTTTTTAATAGTAATATTTGTGTTTTCGTTGTGCACAAGTGTGAGCATTTTTGTTTAATAGTAATATTTGTGTTTTTGTTGTGTGGAAGTGTGAACATTTTTGTTTAATAGTGAAATTTGTGTTTATGTTCTTGTTGCAAGGTGGTGGTTGGGTGTTTTCTATGGTTGTGTGGAAGGATGGGTCAGAATAGGCCTTAAAACATTATTGAATGTGGTCAAGATTTAAATAGGACAATGTATTATTAAGAAAATTGATTTTTAAAAAATATTTTCAATAATTTAATTATTTTTAATAGTTCTTTGTTGGCTATCACTAATTGTATCATATTAACTAGATAGTTGAGTCTTACTTTATCTGATTTTATGATCCGACTCTGTCTCAATTTATTTTTTATTTCACAATGATTTCTTCTTACGTGCACAATCTTTGCATATTTCAGCAGTGGAATTGTTCGTATTGTATATACATGCTATTCATCACAATGCAACACAACAACCCATACAAAAAACTCCTTTACACAAATAATTCTCCACACACAACATCCCATACAAAGTGCTCCTCTGCACCGATAGCACTCTTCACACAACATCCTATACAAATAGCTCCTCCACACAAATATCTCTCTACACAACCATGAGAATAGTTGCAATGTAAAATCATGTAGCATGAACACATTAAAACATCACAATTTATTTTTTGTTTACTACTCCATTATCTTGATTTATAGAAAACACATTTCAGATAAAGAAATTTCAAATAAATTGCAACCGATTCTCTTTTCTCTACAAATGAAACACATTTTTCTGCACACAATTTATCAATGTCCACCCCCCCCTTCGCCCATGTAAGGGAACCGTAACATTGGGCAGAGTAGTAGAAGTGTCAGTTTCATAGCACTCACCAATGGAATGACCACTCACAATTTTTTTTTTTTATTAAACGAATTATGAGGAACTGACAAATACCAAAAATAAAATTCCCTCTACCAAGGGAATTATGTTCCATCAAAGCTCTCTAATCCAATCGAAAATTAGATATAATGTTTTCAAGATATTAGAAAATTAATTTTTGAATTTACAGAAAATATAAATATTCAACATTTTCCTGAAACTTTGGTTACGAGAAAATATAAATATTAATAATTTTCTTGAAAATTTGGTTAAAATTGCAAAACACAACAATATAAAGCAAATTCTATGCACTTTGACCGCGAGGAAAATTCTATAGTCGTTGCACGCAAGGACTAATAATATGTAGAATAAAAACCTATGATATCTAAATTAGACATCAACAATAATCAATGAATAATATGGTACTTGAACAATGAAAAATACTTTTGAGATGTTCTCAATGTAATGTGATAAATGGGGAATAAAGTAATTTGATTTGTGCAATAAAAAATCAACTAAATTTAATGTAATGAAATTCATTTTTTAAACAATGCCGATTAAGATGAATGTTGAAATATGAGAGTCATGTTGTAATGTTGTAAATCAAAGAGAAATCAATGTTGCAACATAATGTCATCTTTTATAAACTTCATGATGTGATATAGTTAATAATAATATTATTAAATCAATGATTTTGATCTACCACAATCAAACACTTTATTCAACTAATATGAACAATGGCCAATAAGAGACAACCAAACTCTATGTGATGATACCATCCCAATGCAACATAACAATTTCGGATTTGAGAACATAGTAATTTTACATATGGTAATGAATATGAATGTTGCAATTTAACATATCCATTAAGGAGACTCCTAGTGAGCACACTTGGCAAGATCATGAAAATGTAAAGTAAATGTGAGCACAAACATCCTGATGCAAGAAAATTCAACTCTTCCTACAATGTCCACTTCCACGCACCTCCAATATTAACTTAATATATTACCAAGCTAAGTATGCAACATTAACCATATGTAAAACATGATCATAACCAAATTTTTATTCTTAATAGCCAACACTCATTTAAGGGCATCCCCAAATATGTTTAAATAAGATAATATAACTCTCACCTGTCCAGCAATTCACACAAATTTATCCACTTCAATGAGTTCATACAAACTCAAATTAGCATTTTCATGCAAAATCAAAGCATTTAACATAACACAATATAATACAAGGATTCATACACAGAGCCTTTGGAAAATCTACATTTCCATTAACAAGGAAAATTTGCACATGTATAACCTCACAATAATACATTTCTCTCTTTCCCTGAATCCACATTCAGTTGGCCATTATTTCTCATTCAGGCTTACAATGATTAAATACAAAGTTACAATAAAAATATATTTTAATAAATTCATAAATCACTCCCTGATTTATTCCCTAAATATCTCATGATTTATTAAGTAAAACTCTCATAAATTTTTCCATAAATATCTCATAATTTTAAAGGCAACTTTGTTTTTTTACTTACAGAAAAAATATCTCTTATCCATAGATTTTCTAAAACTATTATATAATAATTAAAATAAACTAAGAATATTTACAATTAAGGAATTAGAATTAAGTTTACAATATTGAAATATATTTTGGAGTTTTTCTTTAAAAAGCTTGATGGATCGGAAGCTCTAATTCTTGTTCCCCAAACTCCCAAGGTAGAAAAAATTCATGACCTCCTTGTCATGTGTCATTAAAGCTTGAATCCTCCTAGAACCCAAAATTTTTATTGTAATTGATCTCCTTCTTCTTCATGTTGATGCTCTGTTTTAGTTTTTTCTATCTTCTTTAACCTTCTAGGTTTCCAAACTTTATGTGGTAGTTGTCCACTCTCTTTGTTGATGCAGTCTTGTATAGTCATTTTCTTCCTACACTTGACTTACTTTCTTACATCAGTGTGCAATTTCTCATGCACTTTTATCATTTGTATTCTCATCTTGCCAATTTCCATGTCCAAATTTTCCTCTTGCTAGTACATGTTACTATCACCACTTATATGTAACTGAATATATTTGAATTTAAAAATTTATGACCTCAAAGGTCATTTCATTGTTTTCATAACTTCTCTTCTCACACACTTCATCTGCATGGATATTTTCCAATATGTTTAAGATACTTAAATTTATTCTCCCTTGATGAACCACAACTAATAGGCTATTGTATTCTTAAAAATTATCAATTATGACTTCATCTTTATTACTATATTAAAACAAAAAATTTTGCTTTATATCTTCTTGCTGAAAATGAAATAAAATTTTATTTTTATGAGACAAACTTGTCCCACCTTCCATAATATTATCTTCTTTTGTTTACAACAATTGTTCTTTGTCATCATCTCCCTTTAAATCTATGGTTGTAATCTCAATTTATTTCAACCATCTTTCCAATAATTTGATTTCCTCCTTAAATTTCATAGGAATTGAATCTGAATGTTTATCCCGATCATGTACTTGATCCCCCTTTTCGATTATTTCATGAGCCAACTTTATCTTACTCACTTCACTAATAGGTTCTTGCAATTGTGCACCATCAATTTTATTTATCCATTGTGTATAATTTCCACTTTGACTACTCGCATGAATTTTTTTTGTCTTATCTTCTTTCATAAGAGAAATTTTCTTTTGTTCTTATCTTCTGCCATTGTAAATAACATCTCCAATTTTTATGACAATTTTAAATGAACGTACAACTTCATCGACACCTCAAACCATGCACAAATACTTAGTTTTAAAATCATAAGACTCTATGGTCTCATTTGATGACTCAGTGATCAATTCCTCATAACGCTCTAAAATTTCCACATCGTTCAAAAGAACTTTTATCGATATTTTTTCGTCATCCTCATCCTTATCCGCATGAAGTAATGGTCCCTCCTCTAGTTCACAAATGCACACATTCATATTGGTTTCCTTCAGTTATTCACTCGTCCGTTGAATACTCAATCTATGTTTTATCTTTACTTTCAACTTGTGCCACTTCACCCTTTTCCGTAGCACCCATCTGCACCTCTAGTCTTCAACATCTTGTTGTAGCATCTCCATAAGCACATTCAAATGTGCTTTCATTTCAGCAAGTTCCGTATTAAACTCTTCATCACTCGTCTTCTTCTTGATGTCTTTTTCCCTGACATCTTCTTTCCTTATGTTGTAGCAACCACTTGAATCTTTTTTATGACCCATAGTGGTCATCCTTCTCTCTATCTTTGTGAGCTTCTCCATGTTCAATAGTGAACTGCAACCAAGCTTCTCCTCTCTATAAAGTATCCTCTTCTTTCTACTCAATACCTCATCAAGCTTTCTTCACTAGCTTGAACTTTTGGTATTTTATTTGGTTCTCTACTTAGAACCTTCATGAGCACTCCTCTTCTCCTTTGCACTTATTGGGTTTACTTCTTTTGAGAACTTATACTTGTTCCCTAATTCCTATACTACAAGTTTCTTCTGCGATAATTATTTCTTCTCTTGTTCTCTCTGTCACGGCTTCCAAGATATGATCCACTATCACTCTCCTTCAGCTCCTACCTACAAACATCAATTCCTTTGAACAAATCAATTCATAAATGTAAATACTAGTTTACCTATTTCAATGTTGAAATTCTCCAATCTCCTTATGTTGCACAACTCTAATGTTTGTATAATCCACTATATTTTCTTCCAATATCAAAGAACACAATCATATTTTAATCTCTTCTCTATATAGATAACCAACTTTGATACCATTTTGATACACGAAAATTCACCTCTTCCTACAATTTCCACTTCCACGCACCTACAACCTTAACTTAATATATGACCAATCTAGGTCTGCAACATTGGGGACTATACTAGTATTATAGGGACCTAACACTGAATTTATGACTTCTTCCCTTCACCTATATGTTTGTGCACTCCACTAACCAATGTTAATTCAATTCTTCAAGGTGAGGAAATGAGGGTTTGACCTTATTAAATATTGTATTTATTCCTATCATGTTTTTTCTTATGTAATCATACATTGCCATGTATTTCCTAGTAGCTTCCATATTTTAGAGAATGGTCTTTTCTTATTTATCCCATTTATCCTCATTCATAATGTTAATGAGCGATTTTTTTTTCCAATAATGAAAATATGTTTTTTCTTTAAATAGTACAATTTTATGTATGTGTGTGTGTGTGTATTCCAAGGATAAAATTTGACTCATTGGGTACCACCAAGGGAAGAAATTTGGCCTCCCTCTCAGCCTAAAGGAAAGAGATAGGTTGTTGGTACTAGGCCAGCCCTAAGTACAGACTCACTTAAGAGCACAAAAAAATTCTCTAGTACAAAGCATCAACATGTCAACATATAAGAATTAAAACCTGGGTGGGGAGGATAATGATTATTCTACCCAAATACCCAAGCTAAACACAATTTAACCCCCCCCCCCCACCACACACACACACACATCGAATAATTTTATTAACCCTTATAACTTGTTTTTCACCATTTATTTCAAGTGTATCCTCTTCTAATCATTATTCATCGTGATAATCATACATCATGAGTAAAGCCACTCTACCTTTAGCCTTGAACACTTCAAGACATGCTTTTTTCCTCAAAACCTCTTCATTGTTTTCATCTACCTCTATAGGCAAAACATCCAACTATAAAACACCATATTAATTAATTAATTGTCTTAGTAAAAATGTACCAAAACATGGAATTGGTAACCATAAAACTAGTAACTCACTCTTTCTAAAAGATACAAACATTTTCTATTATCACTTTGTGCCATTTAGGGATGCTCATGACATTTATCTCTTCGAATGTGATCTATACAAAGTCAAGATGAACATAACTCTTATTTAGTAATTTCATTAAATTTTTCACATAAATATTTGATATTTCAATGTATATATTAATTGAAAAGAAATTTGTGGTATAGATAAGAATATGATAAAATAACCTAATGTACATAGATAACTATCTGGTGGTGTGATGCAAATCTTGTGTAATATTAATGCATCTATGTATAGCTATTATATAGATATTTTTAACATATGAATTCTCAAATCATTTAGAATATTGTAATACTATTATAAACATTAATTTAAGGATTCTAGACTATTTTGCATCATAACCACACTAGTAATATATAACTTTATCAAATTATGGTGATTTGATGTGATACTCATCAACTAACCATGAATAATTATGTAACAACTTCTGGTAGATTTCCTATGTAAATAAAAATAATAACCAAGGTCATGGGACACGTATTCCAAGTTGAATGTTGGGAAAAACATAGTGATGGGGATCACTTGTGATTATTTAATGGATGTGGAAATTGGAAAAGGCACTAGCAAAGGAAAGAGGCATTAACTGGAATTTTATTTATGAAATAATATAAAATAGGAGAAAAGCTATTTGAAAGGTCACAAATTTGCGTGAGGAGGAAATTGACAGAAAAATAGAGGAAAATGAAGAATATAGAGGCCTCAATGATAAAAAGGCTTCTAAGGATCAATTCACAACCTTTTTTCAGTTCAATTTTGGAGCTCTCTCTCTATTATCTCATTCTCTCATACTTTTTCACGCTTAGAGTTTTCTTGGAGCACTCTTGGAGCATTTTGGCATAATTTTAATTTGGAGAAAGAAGGAAAAGAAAATATAGAAAGCACAAGGGAAAAAGTGGATCAACAACTACAATTGGATTGCTTTACAGGTGATAGGTTGCATGTATGATTTCCTTAATGCATGATAGATACATGTGGTTTTTTGTTATGCTATGACATTTTCAAGGAGGATTTCCTAGATTAACAATGTTTTTATCCTTGCCTTACCATTTCTTGGATAACCATGGTGTTGTGGTTTTTCCACTTGATTTTTTCTGGTTGGCTCTCATAATTCCTTATGGTTGTGGGTTGGAACAAACGCCCTAGAATCCCTGGAAGAACTTGGATTCAGTTACTAGTCCTAGAGCCCAGGTTGGAAAAACACTCTAGAGCCCTTGGTGGGTTGATTTACTAGTCCAGGAGTTGGGTTGGGCAAACGCTTTGGAGCCGTGGAAGGTTGTGGGTTGAGTTACTAGTTATTGGAGCTCTGAAAAACTAGGTAGAGGCTGATTTGGTTGGTTAGTGATGTTATACAGTGAGTTGGAATCACTGGTTGAGTGTTGAGGTGGTTTGGACTTTGGAAGCCCTAGTTTGGTTTTGTTTCATTTATTCCATGATATGCCACATTCATGCTTGGAATATGGCACTAGGATGACTGGTTGAAAGAGATATTTGGTTCGGTCGAAGCTATGGTTGGGTGGTATGTGGAAGTCCTTGACTTTGTTTGATTTTTCATATGTTAATAAGAGCTATTTTCCAATGGTATTCTATGAGTACTTGTACTTGTAATTATGTGGCTTTGATGGTTATTCTATCATGTTTATTATTATGATTAAATGTTGGTTATAAGTATGGTTCCATAATATGTTCTAGCTATGGATCTTGATATGTTTTTTTTAGTTGATGAATGGTAAATTAATGCATGAGCTAATGGATGTTATTTAAACTATTATGAGAGGTAATTAGACCTTATTGATGATTCTTAGATAAGCATTAGACCCCTATGTTCAGATATGCATTCATGACCTATAGATTACATTTTCACCATATGTTTGACTAAATGACTTTCATGCTTAGGTCTAGTTAGGTCAAGTTTTGATCAATTTTTGTATGAATAGCTTTGTCGTGATGTTATTTACCATTCTGGAAAGTATCACTAAGTTCTAGGTAGTGATTTGGACACTAGCCTAAAATGGTGGCTCAAAATCTCAAAATGCAACCTCTGAACTTGACATTTAGGGGATGTAGTGTTGTGCATGGGGTTGGAGGCTTCCAACTGCATGGAGGCCTTATTTTGGGTGTTTTTGTGGGCCCAAGGTAGAGAAATATAGGTCCAACAAAGGGTTTTTCCACCTAGGGTGGTGGTTCAACATCTGAGTAACCTATAGGTTTTGTAGGATGATGTGAGTTGTCAGTTTGTTGTCAGTAGTCAGCACCACTTCCTTAATTGGATCTAGGAGGTCGAGTGGGTAATAGTATATCTTCCACTCATTTTTACCTTGACAAGCTGGTGAAATTGGGTAAATTTTGGAGGGGTATTACAGATTGGTATCAGAACTCCTAGATTCAACACTTAGACTGGATGGGAAGAATGTGTTTGCTATGCATGCATTGTGATAATCATTGTTGTAGTTGTGTCATCATGTAGAGGTTGATGATGTTTATGTTTAGATGGTTGATACGCTAATTTCATTATATATACATATGTTGTGCCAATCCAGATTTATTTTGAAAATGAGATAGCCTCCCCTGAACTTCACTAAGGTATGTTTGATCATGTTTATATTTGGTTTATCTAACATGGTATGTTTGTGGGAGGTAGAATAGAGAATCATGAGAAGAATTGTGATGAGTACTCCCCTGACATAATAGACACATTGCGGATTTTGGAAGTAGATAGCATAAGTTTTAAGGCGGATAATGAAACAATAATTTAGTCATTGGAAATACTTTCTAGAGCACAAGAAAAGCAAGAAAATATTAATGTAGTAATACTTTAGAGTTTATCATATTTGAAAATATAGGGACCACTTAGGATCAATAATTGATATGAGGAAATAACCAATAGGGCATATGGCAGCATGTCTCAATCGGGATACATGTTTGACAGGGATGCTAGAGTCATATATGGTAGATTCATGGATACACCTGACAGGAGGGATAATGATCGTGGGTTATATTTTAGTTCGGGCTTAGAGAGACAAGATCATCATCACCGTCATCATCTGTATAGGAGGAGTGAGAAGCAATTCTTTCTAGAGGAGTTTAGGAAAGAAAAACCTCCTACATTTAATGGAGAAATGAAGAAGTGATGGGATTCAGAAGCTTGGTTTCTTTGTATGAATAATTTCTTCAGAGTGCATGACTACTCAGAGAATATGAAAGATATGATATCTAATTTTAGTCTTAAAGTAAAATAAAAAAAATTGTGAGAAGATGTGAAGAATGTAAGAAGCATTTGGAAAGAAGAGTTGAATTGGAGTGAGTTAGAGAGTCTTTTAAGGAAGAAGTATCTCTCTGAAAGATACTATGATGACAGGGAAAAGGACTTATATGAGATGAAGATGGGATCTATGACCAATGAGGAGTATATTAACATATTCTTGGAGTTATTGATATATGTGCCTTACCTTAAGGATGAGAAAGCAAAGCTTCATAGATTCGTCAGTGGGTTGTCAGTATCATTCAAAGATAGGATTGAGTTTGATGAGCCTAGATCGTTGGAGGAAACCATCAGAAAATTGAAGCACTCTTATGATAAATTGAAGCGCAAGACTGAGTCTAAGAAGGATTGGAAAGGTAATGATAATAATAAATGAAAATGGTCTAAGAAGAGAGGAAAACCTCATAATACAGATGACAAGGATAATGCGACACCGTACAATAAATTCAATGGAGTTGAAAGAGGATAGGGATTTCATTCTGAGGAGAAGAAAAAGGGTGATGCCAAGAATACTTTACAGTGTTAGACTTGTGGCAAGGTCTATTGCAAGAGATATTGTCCACAAAATTAGGGTGGAAGTCCAAATATTTATAGTGCTCTAGAGGCACAGATGGTTGGGGATGTAGGAAAAAGTAATCCTTGAATAATGCAACATTGGAAAATAGTCAAGCTAATCATTAAGCATATATTCTCTAGATTAAAGGTAAGATTTTTGATCAAGTTGTTTCTATTTTTATTGACCCCGGATCTAACTATAGTTATATCAGTCCAGACATGGAGGATAAGTTTGGTTGTAATAAATAATTGCATGTAGAGTCTTGGTTAGTGAAGTTGGCTTCAGGTACTCAGAAAAGAGTTCAACATTGGGTAAGATCTTGTGCATTTGAGTCAAATGGTATGTCCATATCATCACATATAACTGTGCTTCCATTTGGATTATTCAATATGTCGTCGAGTATGGATTGGTTGTACATTCACAAGACTAAGGTGGATTGTTATGATAAGGCTATTGAGTTTTTGGATGATGACGAAGAGAAGAGAATCTTGTAAGGTAATAATCCTTTACAGTGTTAGACTTGTGGCAAGGATCATCACAGGAGAGATTGGCCATGACATCAGGGTGGTAGACCACATATTTATAGTTCTCAGGAGGCATAGATGGTTGGTTATTTTGGATAGAGTATTCCTCAAATTATGCAGCATTGAATAATAGGCAGGCTGATCATCAGGCATCTATTATCGAGATGAAAGGTAAGCTTTGTGATCAAATTTTTTATTTTTTTATCGACCCTCGATATAACTATAATTATATCAGTCCTGACCTAGTGGATGTGTGGTTTGAATAAAGAAGTGCATGCAGAGTCTTGGTTAGTGCAGTTGGCTACAAGTACTAAGAAAATAGTTCATCATTGGGTAATATATTGTGCATTTGAGTTGAATGGTATACCTACATCAACGCATCTAAATGTTATTCCATTGGGACTATACAATATGTTGTTGGGTATGGATTGGTTGTATATTCATAGGACTAACGTGGATTGTTATGATAAGGTTATTGAGTAATTAGATGATGACAGAGAGAAGAGAATATTGTAGGGTAAGAAGAAGACTATGTCAATGAGAATTATCACAACTATGAAGGAAAATAATAGTAGTAGGAAAGGATTTGTCTTGTTCGTTGTTCATATTTCCAGTGATAAATGTAAGGATGTTGAGGATGTTTAAGTCTTGAAGAGGTACCCGGTTTTGTAGTAATTTCAAGATGTATTTCCAGAAGATATCTTAGAGCTACTACCTCATAGGGAAGTTGAATTTTGTATTGAGTATACGTTAGGAGCAACACCGTCATCAAAGGCATCGTACAGGATGACCATTCTAGAGTTGGTAGAACCGAAGTTGCAGCTGAAGGAAATTCTTGACAAGGGATACATTAGGCCAAGTGTGTCACCTTGGGGTGAACCAGTGTTTTTTGTGAAGAAGAAGGATGGCACTCTCAAGTTATGAATTTATTACAAGCAATTGAATAAGGTGAAAATTAAGAACAAGTATCCTTTGTTGTATATTGATGACTTGTTTGATCAATTAAAGGGGGAAGCAGTGTTCTTGAAGATTTATTTTATATCAGGATATAATTAGGTACGCATCAAAGAAGAGGACATCTACAAGACTGATTTTTGAACCAGGTATGGGCGTTATGAGTTTGTCTTGGTTAATTTTGGTTTGACTAATACTCCAAATACTTTCATGTGTTTGGTTAAAGTTTATTGCGTCCTCATCTAGACAAGTTTGTGATAGTATCCATTGCTGACATATTGATATATTCTAAGAATGAGGAAGATCATGCAGAACATCTGGAAGGAATGTTAATAGTATTGAGAGAGAATCAATTGTATGCCAATCTTATTAAATGTAGTTTCTTTCACACATAATTTCATTACTTGGGGCATGTTGTTTCCAAGTAAGGCATAGTAGTGGACCCAAAAAATAGCAGAGCTCTCATGGAGTGGGAAACTCCTAGGAATGTGGATGAGGATAGATCATTTATGGGACTAATAGGTTACTACAAGAGGTTCATTAGGAACTTCTCACGGATTTCCTATCCTATTATATCTTTCAAGCGAAAAGAGAAGAAATTTGAATGGACAAAGGAATGTGTAGCTAGTTTTGAGAAGTTGAAATAATTGCTTATTAATGCTCCAGTTTTATATTATACGTCCAGACAAAAAAAAATTGGTATGTACATATGCTTACAAGAGAGGACTTGGTGGAATATTGATGCAGGAAGGACATGTAGTATGCTACAAGTCAAGGAAGTTGAATGAGAACGAGAAGAACTATGTGGCACATGATCTTGAGTTCGCAATGATCATTTATGTGTTGAATATGTGGAGACACTATATTCTTGGAAAGCCGTTAATAATAATGAGTGATCAAAATGGGATGAGGTACTTATTTTACCAACCAAATCTGAATGCCAGGAAATCTAGGTGGTTGGCCACGCTCAATGAGTTTGATTTTGAGATAATGTATATTATGGGTAAAGAGAACATGGTTAAAAATTTTCTGAGCAAGAGAGTGTAGGTAAATCTCATTACAATTATGAGATAATATGGGGAAGACTTGCAGGATCAGATCTTGTTGTTAGTACAATAAGATGACAGGTACCGGCAGCTTAAGCATAGGTTACAACAATAGGGTACATGTGAATAGGATGTGGAATATCATCTCACGGTAGATAGTTTGGTAGATTTAGGGACATGATCTATGTGTCCAACAACAGTGAGCTCAAAAAGCTTATTTTGAGGGAATTTCATGTCAAATCGTATTCAGGTCACTTAGGATATCAAAAGACATTGACAACGGTTAAGAATTTCTACCATTGGCCAAACTTGAACAAAGAGGAGGAAAAGTTTGTTGTGAGGTGTTTGGATTGTCAACAGGTAAAAGCATAGTGTAAGCATCTAGGTGGTTTATTGAATCTATTTTTGATTCCATAGTGGAAATGGTAGGCCATTTCCATGGAATTTATTACAGGTTTGCCGAGGACATCTAGACAACATGATTCTATTATGGTTGTGGTGGATAGGTTGACTAAGGTAGCTAAATTCATTCCAATTAAGTCTAAAAATTCATCTAGTGAGGTAGCCCAGGTATTCATCAATGAGATAGTGAGGTTACATTGTATTCCTAGGAATATTGTGTCAGCTAGAGATTCCAAGTTCACTTCCAAGTTTTGAAAAGAGTTCTTTATTGGTTTTGGTATAGATTTCACCTTCAATAAAACTTATCATCCACAAACAGATGGATAGACATAGAGGTTCAACATAATTCTGGAAGACATGTTGAGAATGTATGTCATGCACAAGTAGAAGAGACAAGAGGAGTATATTCCATTGGTTGAGTTTGCTTACGAGAATGGGTATTAGGAGTCACTGAGGATGAGTCAGTTTGAGGTACTTTATGGGAGGAGTTGTAATTACTTGAAGTGATCTAGTGAAAATGTTACTCATTGGACCAGATATGTTGGTAGAGATGAAACAAGAAATGTAGGTTATCAAGAAGAATATAAAGGTAGCACAAGACATGCAAAAGAGTTATGCAAATTAACACATGGTATTTAAGGATTTTTAGGTTGGGTAACATGTGTACTTATGCGTCAATCCCAAGAGGAGTTCCTTGAGGATTGGATCATGTTCCATGTTGGAACCTAGATATTACAAGCCTTTCAAGATCCTTAAGAGGATTAGACTAGTGGCCTACACACTTGCATTGCCTCCAAAAATGAAATTCTATGATATTATCCATATTTCATTGCTTAAAGAAGTATGTGAAATATGTTGATCATGTGATTGACTGGTTTGTATTGTAGGTGGAGCCATAAGGAAAATTCTTGTCAGAACCTTAGTGAATTTTGCAACGAAATATGCTCATGTCCTGAAATCAAGCAACTGAGCAAGTTAAATTGCGATGGAAGTAATTTGGGCCCAATGAAGATGCATGGGAGATGGCTAATAAAATGCGGGCTATGTATCCTTCTATATATATTGGTTGAGTGGATGCATTTTTATATACGTTTTGATGTTGTGTTTTGGTTATGTCCCTTTATTTATGCATATGTATGTAAATACTGCATTAAGCAATGGTATAAATATCCAATAAGCGGTATCATATTCATGGTATATTGGTTATGTTTTCAACATATGGTTGTGATGTAAATGTTGCATTGAGCTATGTTATAAAGCTCCATATGAAACATGTGTTTTTCTAGTTTATAAGTGTCATTGAACACCAAGGATGGTGTTCCCCCAAGGGGGGCGGGTTTGTAACGGCTACTGGTTTATTTCCTATGTAAATAAAAATAATAAGCAAGGTCGTGGGACATGTAATCCATGGTGAATCTTTGGAAAAACATAGTGATGTCGATCAATTGTGATTAATTAATGGCTATGGAAATTGGGCAAGTGGAATTAATTGGCATTTTATTTATGAAAGAATGGAAAATAGGAGAAAAGGAAAGTGAAAGGTCACAAATTTGCATGAGGAGGAAATTGAAGGAAAAATAGAGGAAAATAAATAAAATAGATGCCTCACTGATAAAAAGGCTTATGAGAATCAATTCACAACCATTTTTCAATTCATTCTTGGAGCTCTCTCTCTATTCTCTCATTCTCTCATACTTGCACAATTAGATTTTTCTTGGAACACTCTTCTAGAATTTTGGCATACTTTGGATTTGGATAAAGAAGGCAAAGGAGAGTAGGAAATCACAATGTAATACGTGGATTAGAAGCTATAAACTTAAGAGGGGCCGACATTGTTTGTTCAGTGGACACCTTCCTCTTCCTGGTATGACTCCCATTGATGCGGGTGAAAAAAGGAAATGAAACAACTTCAAATGATAAAATATTTGGGTAAACTAACAATCCTAAGTTTCAAAAGGTAAATAACAAAAATAAAACTATTCTACTTTTCTAGAAAGTAAATTACAGAAAGGAAATATGTTATATTTGGAAAAAATGTAAAGTAAAATGACAACCAAGCAAATATACTCTATATTTATGGAAAGGAAATGGAAATAAAGGAAATATATTCTATCTTTCTCAAAATGAAAGTCCTAGATAACTTCTTGTGGGAAGGAAATCACGCTTTGCGTAAAGTAAATTGTGGAAAAGAAATCTAGAATAATTGCAGAAATCAACATCCAAGAAGCAAGTAATGTAAAAGCTAAATGAAAAACTAACCAAGCCTCAGCTCAACCAAAGTGGTCTCAGAGCATTCATAGGCTATAAATATACTTCTAGCATGAATTTGGAGTGAATCTGGGCAAGGAAGATCTTGAAAACAAACTGCTACATGACTATTGTTTCTCAAGTTAACTTACCAAATGCCCAAGAAAATCAAATGAAAATAAGATGGGGTAATTTTTTTATTAATTAGGATAATGTAAAATTCCAATCTGAGTGGAATAACTCAAAAATTCCCTTGTTAATATGTGCTAAAATTTAGCAAAAAATTATTACTCTAAAAACTAGTGATTCCCGAATTAGTGAGCTAGTTAACCTACCAATTACCTAACCAGATTAAGTGAAAATTATACGGGATAATTTTTTTTACTAATAAGAATATTATTAGGACTCAATACAAGTAAAATAAACTAAAAATAGCTTCCTTAACATGCCCTAACATTCAGCATAAAATTACTACTAAAAACCGGAAATTTCATAGGAATGAACTAGTAAGATGATCTAAGTTCCCAATTTCCTAATCTAATCAAGTGAAAATGTTGTGGAGTGAATTTTGTTATTATTTTTTATTTTTTAATATTGAATCCAAGTGGATTCAACTCAAAATGAGCTCATTAAAAGTGTTAAATTTTAGCAGCAACTTACTATTATTTTGCTACAAGATACTTCCAGAAATTCCATAATTATGAACTAGTAAAACAATCCAAGTACCTCAATGATGAATATGAATTTGAAAAGCTTTCTAAGAAAGAAAAATACTTATAAATGTATAAATTAACTACAAAACCACTTATTTCAATCATTTAATCAATCTAACCTACAACAAATGAAGCATGAATATTAAGTGAAAAAATAGGATATGCAAGTAAACAAAACATTCAAAAATGATAAAGAAAGTGTACACTAGGGCTCTGAGGCTCCTGGGATGGCCAAGCCCAATGATACTCAGAGTCCTATGAAGGCAGCCAAGCCCTCTATGCTGAAAATGACACCAAACTTCGTTATTTGAATCAATCCAAGTACATTCCTGCTAGAAATGGAAGTAGAGCTACTAAATAACAAGTTTTCTTCACAAGAAGACTAATAAATACACAAACCTAGAGGAAAATTTTAACTTTTAATTATACAAATTGATGGGAAATCATCCTCCTTGAAAGGAGGCAGATTTACCCTCCAAAATCCCTCAAAAAGTGTATCTGGTTTCCAACAGTAATATTTTTTATTAAATGGCAGGGAGCACATTCATATATTTTCTCAATAACTAGAGCTCCAAAATCTCTTCAATAATTTCATGTTATCATGTTCATATATTATCCAATTTTGTTCCATCCTATAGCAGGGAGAAAGTCCCTATATTATCTCATTCATAATTTACTCAATATTATGCAAAAATAAATAATATTAGGCACATCATATGCAATTATCTCTAAAACTTCCTAATGAACACATTATACCTCAAAAACATGTCTTTAAATACAAAAAGAGATTTTAAATGTGCTAAATCATAGCCGTATGGCCCTTAAATTGTGTCTAATTTGGTGGCCCATTATGGAGATTTTACTGTGTGTATCTTTTAATGTGCGGAGGATGGAGTATGTGTGGAAGAATAGGGGTCCTTTGCATAGATAGGGGTGCTCTAATACTGAAATTGTTATGTTACTTCTATTTACAATGATGTTATAATTGACGGTTTTGCAGGTCTTTTACATAGGTGGGGGGGGGGGGTGCTGAAAACATAGATTTTACTGTGTGGAGGACAGAGTGATTTTAGATCTTAGATATCAATTCATGAATTAGATTCCTTATCACATTTGATGCATTATATATAGGCCTATTGGCTGTGAAGGTAATTGTTAATGTTCATCTTGTATGATTAATAGATAAGAGAATAGAGAAATTTTCAATGATTGGCCAAAACTTCATGGCAATATTCAAAATAAAATCGAACTTTATTAATGAATACTAAGTGAACTATTGATTTCACATTTGTTAATTGAAATCGAATTATGCAATATTAAATAAACTGTGTTTTCAATCTGTGTAAGGAAGAATTTTTGTGCAGTAACACGTATATGTGAACCATACTTTGAATGAGTCAATTAAGTAGAAATTTGTGTCATGAAAAGTTTGGTATGACTTTACAAAACTATACAATATATGAAATGCCTCCATATTTCCTTGTGTGGAAATTTCACTTTGGAGGACAGAGTATGTGTTGGATAACGAGGGAGAAAAGTTGAATTTATTTTGTAGAGACGAAATTAATTTTAAACTCTTTTTTGTTTAAAATATTTACAAATCTAGCTCTGCAGAATAGCAATTTCATGGAGCTTTGAATATGTGTAGAATGAAGGATGTGCGGAGGATAGGGTATAAGCGGGAGGCAAGGTTTGGAATATAGAGCTAAGGAAGAATTTTTCTTTGTGCATAATGAGGGAATTTAAGACGATGAGGTGTGTGTAGGAGAATGAGGGTACATAGGGGGTTGTATTCCTTTGCATTCAAAACTCTTTTCCATTTAAAAATTTTGCATTTTTGGTTGTGTGAAAGAGAAGTTGCATAGATTTATGAATTTGTGTGGAAAGAAATATCTGTGGAGGATGAGGTATGTGTGGGAGAACGGGGTTGAAGAGATGATTTTATTCCATAGAGACAAAACTAATTTTAAATTTTTTTCCAATTAAACTTTTACAGATCTAGCTGTGTAGAAGAGAAATTGCACAAAGTTGTGAATATGTGTGGAATGAAGGATGTGTGTAAATGTTGAAGCATTGATACATTGTGTGGTTTTATCGTTCCATCTATGCATCGATACATTTACTAAAGACATGTGTAGGTGCATAGTCAGTGAATTGAACGTTGAAAGGATGGATATTTACCCACAATGGTGTTTTCTATTAACTATAGGAAAGACATCAGGACGATAAAAAATATGGATGGAAACTTTATCTTTGTAATGTGTTTTGGACACAAAATAGTAGCAAGTGGTGATTTCTAGGGAAACAAGTTTGTGGGCATTTGAAATAGCTAGTATAGTGAGGAAAAAATTCTATTACAATGATACAAATAACTCATTTAATCCCAATTAAATTTTTTGAATAGAAAAATGTGTAATGTTTTCTCTTTGCAGAATATTTCATTCACAATGTTGCATTCTTGCACATAAATTTATCGTTGGAAAATTTATTTCCCTCACGTGTTCTTTCTTCTTACATTTATGAATTAAATACAAATTATATGACATAAATTGGCATGATAAAAATATATAGATGTCAGATTTATCTCCAATACATATATTTTGTGACATATGTTGGACGCAAAAAAGTCACAGGTGGTGATTTATAGGGAAATGAGTCAACAAGAATTTGAAATCATTAGTGGAGAAAGGAAAGAAGTTATTTTCTCATATGGATAGGATCCTTTTCTAATCGACTATGTATTTTGAATGGCGGGTCCTGTAATTTTATCTCTTTTCAAATTGTGTTTAAAATCTTGGAGTATTGTGTGAGCTTATGTTGCCTTACATAAATTGTTATCTCTGAAGTTGAGGTTGCATAAAACCACATTCTCAACTTCAATAGTGTCTCTATTAATTCTTGGATGGTAGTAGTAGTGCATAAATACAGATGCTCTATAATAATCCTATCTTTTAAATGAATTCACCTTTGATGGCTTTCTATTCACATTTATTATTGGACGTTTCCTCGTTGAATGTCATGATCACAAGTACTTCGTGTTTTTTTTATATGGTAAATTTCTTATCACACGTATAGCAATGCTATTAAAGTAGTGGCAAAGTTTGGAGTAAATGGATGCAATGGTGGTTATATTTGGTATGTTCAATTGCTAATTATTGAGTGCATCATGTGTAATAGTTTTGACACGGGTAATAGTAACAGTTGCAATAGAACGAGCATGCATAAAAAGAAACATAAAAAAAATTGGTGCAATGTTTCGTATGTGCATATGAATTCAATACTATTGAATTTCATATCAAGAATATGTTATTAGAGGTGAAGATTAAGAGACTGGAAACATTGGGTTTTTTAACAAATCTGTTAACATAATACTCATAGGATATTTTCCTTGCGTGGAGCTTATAATGAAATTAGTTATATTGGGTTTGGATACATTGAAAATGATGGCTAATTAATTAGCGTAACATGTGTGTAGGTAAAAAGTTGTATTTTTTGTTCCTTGAATTGTGCGGCTTGCTCAAATTCATTGGTTTTTTTATTTTGAATAAATTATAATGTTAAATGGATTTTAACCTCACTATAGTAGCCATTTCAAATGCTTGGTGACTAGTTTCCCTAAAAATCACTACATGTTTTTATTTTTTCTCTGAAACATGTTACGAAATATTTATATCGAAGATGATGCTTCCATTCATATTTTTTATCATTCTGATGTTTGTCCTCTTATTAATATAAAACACCACTGTAGGTAAATATAAATCCTTTCAACATTCATTTATCGAGTACGCATGAGTGCACGTATTTATTCAATGTATCGATGCACACAATGTATCAACGTTTCCCATCCTTGTTGCGCACATATGTTCTCATGCAAAACACTACTTGTTCATATGCATTAAAAAAACACTTGATCTAATATTGCATAATAATAATAAGTATTTAATCCACAAAATATTTGTTATTTCTAGTTTACAAATCGATCTTTCTATTTATCCCTATTACATTACGAATTAAAGTTTTTTTTCTAGTTATTAAACTAATTTTGTGTCTATGGAATAAACTACCCTTTGCATGTTATCCTCTGCACATCTTTAATTCTGAACCTATTCATGGATCTATGCAAATACTATTTCAAACAACTAAATTTGTACAACCTCGACGTAGGAATTTGATTCATAGCTGTATGCAATTGCTCTTCCACATAGATAAATTTGTAAAAACATTTAATGGAAGACTTTAAAATTAATTCCATCCATGCATAATAACATCCCCTCTACATCGAAACTATATGTCAAGTTGTATGTGAGATAGGTATGTGGAAGGAATGTGCGGGGGAATATATGTGACTTTGTCTAGCTGGATCGAATGCATATTGACAGTTTTCTTTGCGTCTTAATGTTCAAAACTGCGTCTCAATTCATTCTTAAATCAAATTTAGTTCGGTTTTACATAGTAGTGGGGGCCATTTATCAAGTTGATTCATAGTAGAACGTATTTCAACACGTCTCTGCATAATACTTATTTGTGAATGGATTTACACAGTTTACTATTTATAACTATTATTGATATTTTAAAGCTAATTTTCATGATCACAACCACAGTCTAATGAGACTTCAAATTTGTTTTGAAAAACAATGGAAATTTCGGCATGTTCCTAATCAAATCTAGAAAAAAAAATTGTGACTCTAGGCTAAAACTGTCAAGCTTCAAGATTTTGGGTGTCGCTGGGGTTTTTTATGGTGTTGAATCCATTTCCACTATCAAAAAAATGATTCAAACACTCCTATTATGCAATTTTTTGTGGAAACAAATTGTCAGATTCCAACGATTTTTGGTCGTGAGGGAAAATTTTCAATATCAGTAAACAATGCTTATTATTTTGTATCATAAATTTATGATTCTTATGACACATATATCAATGATATTGAAGAAAGAACATAGTTCGAAGTAAATGGATATGATGCTTTTGGAATTTCATATTTTTTTTCTATTACTTTTCTTAAATGTTGCCTTTCATATCTTTAATTCTTATTTATTCAGAGTATCGTGTGTAACATTTTTCACATGAGTAATATCAACAACCAATAATTATAAAGAGAATGGAGAATTGTAAAGTTAAACTAAATTTGAAAACATTATTCATTGATAGAGTATGTTTTATTGCAAAGAAAAAATGGGTAGCAGAGGAAGGAAAGAGGTTATTTGCAGTAACACGGTTAGATCACTTGTTGATATTGATGATAGCTTTGATTGGTAAAAAATGTATGAGAAATATACAAATCTTTCAACGAAAGATAAAACAAGAAATAGTATTTGGAGTACTGAATTAGAGAAAGTTGGGTGTGTTCCAGAGGTCTTTGATTTAAGAGAAATTGATTATCTGTGCGCAAAAAATTCAGATTCAAGAACGAGAAAAATTAAGCTAGGAGTGACAAAGGTTCCTCTAAATCCCAAGGAATTTAGATGGTTATTCAATTTACTGTAACCAAACAAGAGTTTAGAATTTTATGATGTGAATAGCTTCATGAAGCCAAAAGTAGGCAGGATTATTGTTATGCAAGAATTCATTTCTCTAATTTCCAAGGTTCCTTCCGATATTTCTCTACTACATATTTATTTGTTTATAAAATTATTTAGGGATTTTTGTTGGTTATTTGCACGCGTAATGGGCCAAGAAAGTACAACAAATGTTCTAAAATGCATTTTCTATGTGCTTTATGAGACATACAAAAATAATTGTATTTTCAATTAGATTGATGTCATTTCTAATTAATTAGTTTTTCAATTATTTATATTATCCAAGAGCTATAGATTATTTATGATGGCATATATGATAATAGCCCTCGTGTCCAGGCATGCGTTTGACGGTTTACCTTGTAATCCTAAATTCAATTTTGGAGAGGAACCAATGCAGTTCTAGTATCCTATATTATGGAAGTATATAGCTTATTTTTTTTTTTTTTTCATTCAAGATGTGTTTATAAGGCAATTCCATTGCATGGTAACCAAAAAAGAGCCTCCTTGAATATCTGCAGAGACTCAATTTTTCCTATATAGCAAGGGGGAGCATGAGGAAATAGAAAGGAATACGGTTATTTGAATTTATGTTTTGAATATATGTCATTTATATTCCTAAAGTTTGTTTTAGATAGGTATTTTGCTGTTGACGTCTACAGACAATAACGTCGTTGGCTAGTTACATTTGAATATAAAAATAAATAACAATTTATTTCTTTTTCATTTACTATTGGAAAAGTCATTGTGAAGAATATGGCTCATGCTAACAATCTTGAAAATTATTTAGATGTTTTTAACTTAGGTGAAGTTTAAACTATTGAAGGTTTTGATAGAGATAAAATTTTCATAAAACCGCTAGAGTCTATTAGATACGAGAAATTGTTTCATTGTGTATCAAGGAAAGTCATAGTGTATGAACACAAAATAAAAATATTCTAGTATATTATGAAGAGATCGCTGAAAAATAGATCGTCGGCATGGGAGGAAGATACAAGAAAAGAGGCACAAATCCTACAGCATAATCTCAATCTTGCACAGGCAGTGTTGACCCAAATTAATCTACCAGCTCAAAAAGGAAAAAAATTATTGAAAGTGAAAAAATGGTTCACAATGGGCTATCAGATGGCAAGGATGACGAAGAGCCTATTTGTAGAGTAGCTCCACAAAGAGCACACATAGTTGAATCAAATAGATCCAAGATTCTGCCTAAAACAAGGAGCATTGAAGAGGCCATGAACATGGAAGTTGATAGCACCATACTACCACATTGGGTTAGTACTTGTTTGCCATAAAATCAAAAAATGATGGAGAAAATTGTCGAAGAGCTCATTACTTTCTATGACCGTCTTGTCACATTGCAAGATGAAAATTATGACAAGGCACTAAAATATTGAAGATTGAAAGGGTATATGTTTGCAAAAAAAAAAATTATCGATCAGAAATGAATGTTGATATGTTTGGGGTTGCAATGCCAGGGCTGATGAAATTTCATCAAGCTAGTGGTAACACATTTGCAAATTCTGTTAACCGACGACAAGTAGAAAATTTTAAGTTGAATGCAAAAATAAAGGAGCTAGAAGATACTCTAAGCCTGGGTCCTTTATTGAAGACTCCACTAGCAATACGTGGACCGCCATTGGAAATTTCTAGTCCCTACATATCTCATAGATTTGATAAACTCGTTAGTATTGTTAATTCAATGAAATCATATATTATTATTATTATAACTGAAATATTGTGAACTATTGAATTTTTATGGCAAGCATATTTCAATCTGTAGCATTTAAAGAAAAGAACTAATTCTTTTGTCAAATTACTAAAAAGTGAGTTGGAGGGAGACAAGGAATTCATAGACAATGAACAACTAAATTTTAGTCGGAAGCCTTATTTACTGTCTTATCTAGAAAAATAGAAACAATGATTGGTGGATGTTGATCGAATGAAAAATAACAAGGTTGCATGGTATGAGAAATCATAAGATTAGAGGACTTTATTTCTAAGTGTGGAGGCATAAAAAATAGAAGAGATGTATATCTTAAGGCGGTAGTGGTTGCTTATGATTCAAACAATTTATGCATTACATATGAGTATGGATTAATTCTAAAACACAATCTGATGGTTGAATTGGAGAAGATAAAATAACCACAGGCAACAGATTTCGATGATATAATTGATTTTACTGCAGAGGAAATTATCAAATGGGTAATTAATTTTGTTATTTTTAATGAAGAGTACTCTGCCTTGGCTTCGCAATTGCAAGAAGAAACTAAAGAAATTGAAGAGGAGATATTAAATGAATGTGTTAAAGATGGCATTATTGTTGCTCTGATGAAAAAATTCATTACATCTAAAGTAAAATAATTTTTTGTAGAAATCATGATTCTGAGATATAGTTGACATCTAAATAATGACAGGCTATGATTTGAATATTGTAAGTATTTTAATACCTTGGAACATGTGGTTTTTTGTTATAGTATTTACCTATTGAAGTTTTCTACGTACGTTATCATGGAATAGTTTAATTCCTTAAAGAAGTTTCATGTTTTTTGTTGCAGATGAATTTTAGAGATTACGGTCGATGAGATCCCAATACTAGTCCCATTTGGGACGAATTCATTTACTTTTCCAATTTATGTATTAGCATTTTGATGAATTCTTTATCCAACAAAGACTATTTTCTGGACCATCAGTCTGTAGTCAAACCTTGTTTAAATTTTGGTTACTGTATCTTATATTTCTTAATCTGATTACCAATTGTGTAAAGAATTCCAAGATAGCGTCTTGCATGGGGTGTTGTACAGGCCTGAATTTGGGACGTTGTGTAGAAAAAACTAATCAAACACGTGTTTTCTATTATTTTCTTTGATCTTTTATATACTAGCTAATGTTTTGTAATTCACGATAATTAAAATGGTCATTTTTTTACTTTTTCCTAATACTGAAAATGTTTACTAGTTCTATCAAGAATTATTAGATAAAATTTTGCAAGAGAACTTGTATAACTTTTGATTTTGTAGCATTCTTCAAGAAATTTGATTGAACTTATATTCATGATACTATGTTTTTAAGATTTTATATTCTATGTAATGGTCTGGAATTGATGACAATGAAAATGAGTGTTTAGAAGGAATTTTCGTTTAGAGATATCTATTCCATTTGTAATGATTATATTAATGATAGTTATAGTGATTAGCATTTAAATATGAATGCAATTGTTGTTTCTGTAACTATGTTGGTTATTGTTCTAGGATTTTGAAGCACAAGTATTGATTACTCTGATCTAGTTCTGTTTACAATGGAAATGAATGTTTTGAAAAAGTTTTGGTTTTCAAATATCTATTCCATTTGTAATGTTTATTTTAATCATAGCTATGGTTATTAACATTTGAATCTGAAAAAAAATATAGTTGTTGTAACTATGTTGATTACTATTCAAGGCTTCTCAAGAAGAAAGGATTCTTATTTTATTCTAGTTGTCTTTATTTATGAATGCATGGACAAAAGCAAGAGTTACAAGGATAAGTGTTTCATTGTGTGAATACTCCTTGTGCAGATATTTCATTGTGCGGGGCTTAGAATGATAGTTTTCATTATGCATAGTAAGTTTCTTTCCCAGAGTGACAGCTTTGCACAATGGAACATTGACTATGACTAAATCATATTTGTTTAATAATAAATTTTATCATTCTGTAAAAAACTATTGGGTGTGGAGCCTGATTATCTTGTTTACTTTGTATCACAGTGTTGGACCCCTGTACCTTTACCGCCCGTAATTAAATGCTACCTGCGGGGTCCAAGGGGGGTTGTTGCGACTTTATGGAACCCCCCCTGGTGGGGGGTTTCGGGGGTAGCACCCCTGAAGCTAAAAAAAGATGTAAAAT
Organism: Pinus albicaulis; assembly: GCA_034641835.2. NCBI lineage: Eukaryota > Viridiplantae > Streptophyta > Pinopsida > Pinales > Pinaceae > Pinus > Pinus albicaulis. The sequence continues at coordinate 387,036,872 of CM076576.1, read as the reverse complement.
TGCCTTGTAAAAGTATAGAAATTTCTAGTCAATCTGAGTTGTTCATTAGGTGGATGATCTGACGATAGAAGTTATGTTTAGTTTAGGGTTTTTTGCCCTAGAAGGAAACCCCTCACTTGTATGAGGTTATTGTATTGCGACTGTGTATTGTATGGGTATTCTTATAGTGAGAAACAGATAGGGAGACTGTGAGAGAGAATAGAGGATATTATAGTGGATCTGTTGTAGGTTGTGTCTCCTCATTTTGTTGGATAATAGAAAGGAAGGATTGGTTGTTTGGGGTGGACATAGCCCAAACTAGGTGAACCATGTACATCTGTGTCTCTCTTATTTTATGTGTTTTGTGCACTTGTGTTTTCCGCATATTTTATGCATTGCATTGCTCTGTCATATATAATTTTCTAACAAAAACATGAGGGACTTATGACACAATAAATTATTTTTCTCAACTTGAAAGCAAGATCTCATAATAATAATAATAATAATAAAATTAAACTATGGGTTCTATTTTTCAAAGCATTGTGCAAAAACTCCATATTTCATTTTGCAATAGTCAATGGTAAATTAGTCTTTGTAAGTAATTTAGTTATAGACATGTACATTTTGTTTTATTAAATCAAATAAGAATTTAAATAACTCATGTTAGATGTAGAAACTTGTTTCATTTTGTAGAGATTATCTTATGTGAAGCTCCTATTAAAGCTTACATTGTGTGTACAAAGCTACTTTCTCACAATCAAAGCTTTCATTAAAAAACTATAAACCCAAAAATCATAAATATAAATTAATTTAATTTAACTTTATGACAAAATACTTTTTTTTTAATAAAAAATTTTATCAATTGCAAAGAACAATTAATAATATTATTATGTATGCAAATTTAGTTAATTTTTGAATACTTGTAGGAAATAGTTCACCTAGTAAACCGAGAATCATAATTGTATGCAAATTTTTCATTATACGGAGGAAGCTTATCTTTGTTTCAATTAGATACTAATTTTGTGCTTGAATTTTTAATAATTTTATGTATATATTACCATTTGTTGTTGATTACATTTGTTAAATAGTGGAATGTGTAACATTTTCTCTTTGCAAAATATTTCAAAATACTATGTGAATTTGTGATAAGCATTTTTTTAATGCATGTGAACAGTTGATGTTGTGTGAGAAAACATGTGTGCAGAGAAAGGAACAAAAAATTTAATTCATAGTGTAATAAAAATTTTCATTTGCAATCTTACAGTTTTGCACATTAATTTCTCGTAGGAAAATTTCTTTAGCACACCATTCTTGCTTCTTACATTTGTGAATTAAATACTAATTATTAAATATTTAATTAAGCATTTTTTAGTGTGTGTGAGAAACATTATTGTTATTGAACTCATAGTAATGAAATTTAGTAATTGTAATGAATGCAGAAGGGGAACATCAAAAATAGAAAAGGAACAAAATTAAAAACTAGAATTATGTATATATAAAAAAAAATGCATTCTATGAAGTACACTTTTCTCATTTAAATAGTCGAAATAATGACATTAACAATTTTAGTATTATTTTGGTGAATGAACGAATCGACACATGTAAAATTTTTGTTACTCGGAATCCTACTGCAATAACTGATTATAATTCTTCTATTTTTTTAAATTTTACTAAACAAATTATTTATCGTGTACTACAGTAAATATTGAAATCAATACGCTACATCCCTCACAAATAAATACTGTGGAGAATAAATACAACACATGAAATACTAGATGCACAAACACATAAGTATACAATTATTTTTGAACTAAGTCCCTGGAAAAAACCAACTTGGGAAAATCATTGCAACAGCTGAAGGTTTTATATTAAATAGTGGAAAATCTGAGTACAAATATTTGGATGCAAAGACTGGATATTCAATACAAATAAATAACTAACAAACAATCCAGTGAGAAAATTCTCACTTCCATAGGTGATCTGACTTTGACCTTGGCTCCGAAAGAGCTACTTTGTGTTGCCTTTGCACAGTGATTGTGTCACCCTACATAGTTCTGCATCACATAGCTGATAGCACTCATTATCCTTGCCTTTGATATTCTCTTGTCTAGAAACTAGACCCTCATGGCTTCCTGAAACTCTCTCTGACTTCTAGCACTAAATCACCTCTACCTCTCAGCAAAATCGTATATCTCCTCTGAAGCACGGCATAGCCTTTGTGTGGCCTATGTGCTTCTTCTCTGTGTAATTTTTGTCTCTCTGCTATGCACTCAGCGGATCTACAAAAATTTCCTTTGACAATACTATCCCTACCCCTCTTTCACTTCAATGAACTCATTGTCTCTCTCTCTCTAGAAACTTAGTGCTGCTACTCTGGAAAATCGATTTGCCAGCAAGTTCGATCTCTCTCTTGATGCTTTCTCCAAGTTCCCATTGAGTTCCTTCTTATAATATCTCATTGATACATCAATGGCCATGATTAGATCTTAATCGATGGCTAAGATTAACTTGGACTTGATCCACGCCTTTATCTAGAATATTCACAGCTGAATTAATTAATACCCTTTAATTAATAACATTTCCTAAATTTAGACTTAGGAAATATTAAAATTTGATTAATTATTTTAATTAATTCACTTTTGGGTGGAATTTCCCCAAACGACTTATGGGTGTTGAAGAATACATGTGTCGTAGCCTTTCTACAAAATATCAAGGTTAGAGCACATTTGATGCTACAAAAAGTAACACTCCCTCTTAGTGAGGAATGTGCTCTAGTATTGCTACCCTCCTGATAGTAATACTCTGACTTTGTACTACCTCCTGCTACATTTTTGATGTATGGCCTCACTACCCACCAACTACTGTGCAACCTTGATTCTGCGTTGTATCAGTGTTGCTGCTGACACTGGATACTAAAGTCAACTACCACAGTTGCATTGCAACTATGTTTCTGCTACCACTACAACATCTGCCTTCTGTCTTTCATCTTCCCACATCCTATCCCACCTTGGAAATTTTCCTCTGCCCAAAATACTTCAGACAAACACTTTCCATTCCTCGGAGACCGAATTTAGAGCTATTCACACCATATTTGAAGCCTCAGGTGCTGAACATACAACTTCCAACTAATCTCATACATCCTGAAGCCTACTGAGAAAGCGGTCTATGTGCTCCCCCTTCTTCATATAGATACATCTAAATTTTTCCTCTAGGTACATATTTCGCTGCTAGGAAGACCCATGGTACAGCGTGGAAAGGGAGTCCCACATCTCTTTGGACGTACCCAAGGCCACTATGTGAGAAACCACATGATATCGAACTCCCTCAAGAATTATCCTCTTCGCATTTGTCATCTCTTTATTGTATGTATTATTCTAATCTAGATCTTTGGGGACAACCACCACGTTATCGATGTAAGCTTTTGGATCATATTCATGCGGAAGGAAGGAAATCCTTGCCTTCCATATCACATAGTTAGAAACTTCGTCCAACCGATCCTAATATCTTAGCCATGCTAATGCCATATCGCCAAAAAAAATTCAAACTCTGCCTCTTCTCCTCCGTGCAGCTGTTGCCTGGCTTTACGCACTCCTTGTTGGAGAGGATAAATACCCTTTCGGCTAATTCTGCTCTACATGAAAAAATTAGCATTTCTTGGATAGAATTATCTAAGGACAATATTCCCTCATTTTGTGCTCTTATTTCCTTCTGGTGCTATTCTTCTTGCTAATGCTACAAAATGACTGCATCCCAACTAAATATCTTCTCTGTAAGAAAAACCACTGTTTCTACTGCCTCTGCCTCTGAAAATCTTCGATCTTGAAATTTTTTTCTCTGTCGACTCACCTAGAGAAACAAATTTCCTCAAAAAATTCCCTGTTGTTTAATGGAATCCGCAACCTCTCTGGGGTTTTAAGCAGATTCCTACACAGTGCTTCGAAACTCCCTCATCCTTCTACAATTGATCTTTTCTACTTCTATCTACACTTTGATACCATGTGAAAATTACGTTCCTCATAATCCTACTACAACAACTGATTAGATTTATTCTATTTTTATTTTAGTGAACAAATAATTTATCATGTATTACGGTAAATATCGAAATCAATATGCTACAACCCTCACAAATAAATATTGTGGATAATAAATACAACTCAAGAAATACTATATGCACACATACATAAGTACACAATTATTTTTGAACTAAGTCCCTGGAAAAATCCAACTTGGGAAAATCGCTGCAATAACCGAGGGTTTTAATATTAAGCAGTAGAAAATCTGAGTAAAAATATTTGGATGCTTAGACTAGCTATCCAATACAGAGAAATAACTGAAAAAAAAAAAACTAGTGAGAAAACTCTCACTTCCACAGGTGATCCAACACTGACCTTAGATCTAAAAGAGTTGCTCTGCATTGCCTCTGCATAGTCAATGTGTCACCCTACACAATTTTGTGTCACACAGCTGGGGGAACTTGTTTTATTCACCTCTAATGTTCTGTTGTCTATAAATTGGACCCTCCTAGCCTACGAAAACTCTCTCTGTCTTCTGGCACTAAATCACCTATGCCTCCTAGAAAAATTGTGGATCTCCTCTGAAACACTGCGCAACCTCTATGTGGCCTTTGTGCTGCCTCTCTGTGGAACTGTTGTCTCTCTATTACGCACTCACCCGATGTGGAAAACTTTCCTCCCACAATACTATCCCTAACCCTCTCTCACTGCAATGAGCTCACTAGCTCTCTCTCCAGAAACTCAGTGCTGCTACTCTTCAAAATCGATCTGCCACCAAGTTCTATCTCTCTCTCAGTGTGTTCTCCAAGCTCTCATTAAGTTCCTTCTTATAATCTCTTGTTGACACATCAACGACCATGATTAGATCTTAATAGATGGCTAATATTAATTTGGACTTGATCCACACATTTTTCTAGAAGATTCGCACTCGAATTAATTAATTCCCTTTAATTAATCATATTTCCTATGTTTAGACCTAGGAAATATTAAAAATTGATTAATTATTTTAATTAAGTCACTTCTGGGTGGAATTTCCCCAAACGATTTATGAGTATTAAATAATACATGTGTCTTAGCCTTTCTGCAAAATCTCAAGGCTAGATCAAATCCAATGCTACAAAAATCAACAACATGTAATTGAGAATGGTAAATACTACCACCTATAAATTGCCATCGATATAGTAGTGGGTGTGAGCCAAATTATCAAGTCATTTCATAATAGAGATTATTTAAAACCTATAGGCTAGTTGTCATTCTAAGAAAAGATTCATATTTAATTTGGTTTGTACATGGAGTAAATGGTTTCTGAATTTCGAGATTTGTTTTTAAATTATTTCCACTACTTCTTGGAAATGTCAATTTGGTTGTGTTTGAATTATTATTTATTTAAAATGTTTCATCAAACATATTTCACATGCAGAATAGTAACATATAGTGAAAATGAAAAAGTACAAAATTGCAAATTATAATTATAATGTTGACATTTTTTTTGGCGTTGTTTTCCGACAACACACTTTTTTTGGAGAACAAATTTCTTGCCACAAAACAATGAAATTTTTCAAGAAAGTTTAATTGTTAGTGTTAAATTAATTTTTTTCCTTTATTTTTATTTTTTGAAAAAAATGGATTTAATACCATAAAAAATCACTGCAATACTGCAATTTCTGAAGCTTTTCAGCTGTAATCTAGTTTTCTAAAACATTGTGCCTGGTTTTATAAAAATCAGGCCATAATTTCTATTGTTTTCTAGGTGAAATTGTGGCATGTTTAGACTATGCACATTATTTCCACTATTTTCCGTAAACATCAACTTTGCTATTTTGAATTTTTATTTACTGAGAATGTCCTATAAAACATATTTCACACATAATAGTAACAAGTGGTGATTTTTTAGCTTATCGATAAATATATACTTAAAGGGCAGTGTAAACATTACTAGTTGAAAAATTATTTTCAAAGTGCAAAGCGAAAATGGCTACCAAGGGAAGGAAAGAATTTATTTGCAGTGATACGATTAACTCACTTGCACTTATCGATCAAATCTTCCAGTGTTTGGTTGCGTATCAACGATATGTGAATATTTCCATGGAAGAGGAGAATATTGATAAGATATGGCCTAGTGGATTAGCGAATGTTGCATGTGTCCCAGAAATTTTTGATTTTAGAGAAATCATTTATTTGTGCGCACAGAATTTTGATTTAAAGACAAGAAAAGTTATGCTATAAGCTAATATGACTCCTATTTCTTTGACTCAAGAGGAATTCAAGTGCATATTCAAGCTACTAAATCTGGATATATGCTTAAAATTATTAAAATCAAATAGTTTTTTAGAATCATAGGAAGGTGACTGGAACATCATTCAAGCATTCATTTCGCCAACTTCTAAGGTTCCTTCTAATCTTTCCATTCTATATATTACTTTGTTTGTACAACCATCTAGAGGGTTTTGTTGGCTCGGTGCTCATCTAATGGGCCAAGAAACTTAGGAGATGTCCCAAGATCCATTCTCTCTTTGTTATATTATTCATATAAAAAAATTTGTGTATTCTACTAGGTTGATCTTATTTAAAATGAAATGGATTTTCAATTAGTGATTTTTAAAAAATAAATAGACTCTTCATGATCACATATCTAATAACATCCCTTGTCTTGATTCATGTCTTTCATGACTTTATGCATAACCCTAGCTTCAATCATAATGAAAAACTGATGCAATTTTGATATCTCATAGTGTGGAGGCATGAAGCTACTTCAAATTTTTGTCTAATCCAAAATATTATTGTAAGGAAATTTATTTGCATGATAATTGGATAAGATCCCCATCGAATATTTGGTGAAGTGTACTTTTTCCTATGGGAAAATGGGATACATGAAGAAAGAGGAAAAAATACGATTATTTGATTTGATGGGTTTAAAGGTAAATCATTGTTACTTCCAAGAATTGTTATAGACAAGTATTTTGTTGTTGAAGCATGCAGGAAATAATATGATTGGAAAGTTATATTTCAACAAAAAAATCAATAAAAATTTATTTCCTTGACATTTATTGCTGGAAAAGTAACTATGAAGAATGAAATCCACCTTGTAGAGCTTGAAAAGTCTTTGCATTTTTTTAATTTAAAATAAGTTGAAGCTCAATGAGGCTTTTATCTAGAAGGCTTATTTATCATAGATCTAGGTGATATTAAATATGAGAGCTTGTTAATAGATTTGCAGAGAAAAGAAAATAGAGTTATATTTCTCCAAGAAATAATCAAGAACTGACAATGTGTACTAGAGAAATTGTTGAAGAAGTGAGCATCAGCATCGAAACAAAGTACTAGAAAAGAGGTAGAAACCCTGCACAATCTTCAACTGGCACATTCACAACTGATTTGGATTCATCTTTAAGTCAAATAAAGCGACAATATATTGTAATTCCAAAGTTGATTCACGATCATCTATCAGCTAGTGGGGAAAATCAGGAGCCTCATCGGACATTTATTCCATACAAAATGCACATCGAGTGAATCAACCAAACCAAATAGTCCCCCGAAAAAAAGGAAACATTGAAGAATATATGAACGCGGAAATTGAAAGCAGTCTGATACTTTATTGGATCAATACTTGTTTGGACTAAAATAATAAAATAATGGAGCAAATTTCCAAAGAAGCTTCTAGTTTCGATAATCGCTCTATCACTTTTCAAGATGCAAACTATAACAAGGACAATAAAACATTGAAAATTGAAAAGGTAAAGGTGCATAAGAATAAAGTCATTGATAAAGTAGAAATGAATGATGATATGTCTGGAATTGTAGCCAGCTGCCTCATGAGATTCTATCAAGCTACTAATAACTCACTTGCAGTGTTTATTGAGAAACAAGAAGCATAGAACCTGATACTGAAAGTAACAATAGAAGAGTTGGAAAATGCTTTAAATCCGAGTCCTTTGTTGATGACTCCACTCATAATAAGAAAAATTCCATCTGCAATTCCCACTACTAGCACATTTCATGGATCTAATAAAACTTAAAAACTTGTAATGTGTTCAAATGTCATTTTTTCACTAATATATGTCAAAGATTAGAAATCATTGGACATGCATATCAAGCAGTTTCGGATCTGCTATGTTTAGCACCGGAAATAAACTCATTTGTTGATTTGGTGAGAAGTAATGCTAATGAATAATTAATTTTGTTAACAATGACTCACTTGCTTTTACTCAAAGGCTTGAATCGTTGTCTCATTTGGAAAAAAAAAAAAAACAGAGAACTCCCAAATGATAATCGAATGAATAAAATTGAATTTTGATGGTCTAAAAGAATCAGTACACTTTAAAACATTATTTATGAATGTGAAAGCATAAAGAATGGAAGAAGTGATGTGTTTCTAGAGGTGGTGCAAATTTTTCAAGATCCAAATAGTCCATGCATCATACGCAGTTATGAATTTATCACAAAAGATGCACTAATAGCTAAATTGGAAAATCTAAAAGAGTAAATGGAAAATAGTTTGATGATATAATTGTTTTTACTACAGAAGAAATTAGAAAATGGACAATTGTCGTTGTTAATATTAATGATGAGAAGTTTGTCTTAAATTATCAATTAAAAAAAGAGGCCATGGGGATCGAAAAGAAGATATTCAATCAACATGTTAAAGTAGAGATTACAATCGGTCCAATGAAATATTTCATTAAAGCTACGTTAAAGACATATGTTCAATAGGTCATGGATCCAGAAGACAATTGATAGTGAAACAATTAACTTATATGCTTTGACATATTGTAAGTGTGCTTAAATCTTCGCATATTCATTTTATTTTTACTAGTATTTAGATATTGGGATTTGTTAATTGTTTTAATGTCACATAGTATAGTTGCTCAATGTAGTTCTTTTTTTTCTTTTGCAGTTTCCCTTTTCCATATTATGGTTCACGGGAACCTAATCCAATTCCCCATTGGTATGAATGCATTTACTTTTCAAGAATGACGTCGGAGCAGATAGTTAAAGATAAGATTTCAAAGTAGCATATTGAATGAGCTAATGCGTTTAACTATTGAGTATAATTTCATTACCAATATAAGCAATTTATGCTAAGAATCAAAGTTCATAATGTTTTTCACAAGATCTTGTATGCATTTGTATTTTGTGACACTAATCATAACCATTAATAGAACATAATTTATTGATCACAACTATAATGAATAATCGATAACAACGTTAGATTTCAGATTTATGTTCCATGTATTGTATTTATTTTAATCATAGATATGATGATTGAAATTTATAACTCGATATAGTTCATTTTAATGTGATTGTATTGCTTAATGATAGAGAATTATGCTTTGAGCTCCTCTATTATGTCATGCACACATATGCCAATAATACATAATAGAGATATAGGTAAGAGATTTTTAATTTTTTATTACTTGTGTTTTCTATGAATCTTGAATAATTTTGATTTTTTTAATATTTTAAATTTGTGCAAACTGCAACAGTCTAGGAAATACTTCTATTACACTTTCCCCGTATCTCCCTCCTATGCATAATGGATTTTTTTTTTAAATTAATTTTATGCATTTTCAAATTTTAGGTATACAATTGCTTGATATAAAACGTTTTGATCTTAATAATAATAATAACTTCACAGAAAACAAAGTGTTATTATTCAAAAAAAAACTTGCAGAAAGTTTTATAAGGAAAGATTTCATTGTGTAGACTACACAACCTTTAATCAATTAATTAGCGGTAGACCTTTTGTAGAGAGATTTCATTATGTATGGATATTTCATAAACAATGAATTAATATTGTGTCACAAATATTACTTTTAGAACAACTCTTTACTCTGCCATAATGGAGATATCCATTTCACACAGTGAAATATTTGCAGAAGGAATTCCATTACCCCTTCGCACTCAGTAAAATGAAAAATTTGGTTGTCCCATTGCATAATGAAAATTTCCTCACCTCCACATTTCCTTATAATTATAAGACATGTTTTTGATCAGCCAGATGTGCAAATTTTGGAGGTGTCGATATAAGCTATATGCGTAGATCAGAAAAAACGTAGAAGCGCTTCGTACAAAAAAAATTTTGACATCACTTCTGCACTCCACAAAATGAAAATGTTCACTTCCCTTCTACACTGTAAACAAGAAAATGTGGACCCCACTCTAATATTAAATGTACTCTCCTTTTAATGTGTTACTATTAAATATGTTCAGTACAATGTATGGATCTACACATTAGCATTTTGGACGCAACCCCTTTGCATTCCTCACTTCTACCTAAAAAAAGAAAAATATCCTTAATATCCAAGACACATTATTAAAGGGCTAAATTTGCAAAGAGTGGATGTTGCAACAAGATCTATGTGGGAAGATAAGTAATTTGACACCACTTCTACACTTCGTACAATGAAAACGTTGATTGCAGCTTTAGTATCTAATATACAATGAAGTCTCCTTTTAAATTTTAACCATGTTCAGTACATTGATGTATAAATATGGACAATGTAATAATGGGCACCTCTACATTTTGTAACAATGTATCAAAAAATCTTAGTGTTCTATTATAAGTCTAAGAGGGAAGCTAGAGTTGCACAATGAAATATTGACTATGAAAATATCAAATTTAACTTAAGTTTAGTATCATATTATCACTTTTATAATTTTTCTTATATTATTGTGCTGAGGTACGGAACAAGTAACGTTGACACATTGTGTGCAAGTGCATATCATTGTGAGAGTTCTTAAATATTATGTGGATTCTTAATACAATTGCATGTTCTATTTGATATATGAAAAGCAGCTGGATATCGTAGATTCGAAGGACACGGGGCAAGTTATGGAGTGGAAAGACTCTTTTCAGTTTTTTAGAAACATAATTAATTAATACTAATAGTATATTTGATGAAAAAGTTGAGTGGTAAGACTTTCAAACCAGGAAGTATTTATGAAAAATTGTTCAGGAAACGTTGACGTGAAGCTATTGAAAAATTCACATTTGTTATTGCTTATCACAAATGGATTGATGGTGCTCTTATTTGTAATTTTATGCAATATTAAGTGAATTGCCTCTTTTGTGCAAGAAGAAAATTTCTGCGGACAAGAAAAAAAAACATTATTCAGTAATGTTTCAAATGTTTGTATACATTTATGTGTGTCTTTCTGTGTACTGCATTACATGTTACAGAGTACATCAAAGATATAGAAAAAAAATGAAGATGTATAATGTGATAATAATAATCAAATGAGATAAAATTAATTTTAAACTCTTTTCCATTTAAGACTTTTACAGATTTAGTTGTGTAGAAGAGTAGTTTCATAAAGCTATGAATCCATGTGGATTGAAGGATGTGTAGAGTAAAGGGTATGTGTAGGAGAACGAAGGTGCAGAGGGAATTTTTCTCTGTAGACGCGAATTTAATTTGACTAGGAAATTTTTTTAATTCATAATGTAATAGGAAAAAATAGAAAGAGCGGGGGGGCATTTCTTCGATTAGTACTTTTTCATTGATAGTAACACACCTATTTCTACTTTGTTTATATTTTATTATTTTATAGATCTATCTATGCGGAATGGAGGATGTGCAGAAGATAGGGTATGTGCGGGATAAAGTGCACCTCCTGTTAAATTTATGATTGTGTACCATTGTCTCTAACTGTATCTGTTATACTTGTGTTCATTTTCTCATATTTCACATTAAATTTATATTTCAAATCTACTTTCACATATTTATTTCCATTTTTTCTTGCACATTCTTTCTAGTGTAGTTCTCCCATGGTGTTTCTCTTTCCTTTGCATATCAAAAAACTAGCATAATTAAACAAAATAGCAATGTAACGTTGTTAGCTTTGATTTGGCCATGTAGCTCTAATTTTTCTTGATTTCTAAAGACGTTAAAATAGTATTAAGGTTCCATATAATGTTCAAAAATTCCACACAATGTAACTTCTTTATCAATAACAATCAGCTTTTCTGTCTTTTTTAGAATCTACTTTGAAATAATAATCTTCAATCAGTTTTAGCATGTTTCATTTTCCAAATATTTTATTATGTGGAGCTTTCATCATGCGGGGGGCGTTCCTTGGATTGGTGCTTTGTCAATTACAACAACATAATTATTTTTAATGTGTTTATCTTTTATTATTTCACTCATTTAGTTGTATGGAACAAAGGATATGTGGAGGACAATGTTTGTGCAGAATATTTTCTGAGGAAGGGATATGTGTGGGAGAACGAACATGCAGAGAAGAATTTATTCCGCAAACAGACAATTAATTTTAAACTCTTCTCCATTCAAAAATTTTACAATTTTTCTTATTTTAATATTTATTTTAATAAATTAAACATAATGTCACCTCTTAGCAAAACAATCATTGTGTACCATTGTCTCTGACTGTATTTGTTATACTTGTGTTCATTTTCCCACATTTCACATTAAATTTTCAAAGCTACTTCTACATATTTCTTAACTAATGACACTTTCGTATATGAAAATAATAATTGCGAAGAACTGTATTTTTTTCTGTATAATTTTGCATTGGGTATCATCAAATCACTTGCCTCGTGGTCAAAATCTGCTAACTATCAATTATTTTTTATTAAAAAATTGCGTCAAAGTTTGTTGACTATCTAATATGTATGTTGAATATTTATAAGGCAACGTGAAAATGGTAATGACTAATTTTGGTTTTGATGTTTGTATAAGAATTCTTCAGGTGTTCATCATGCAATATTTTTAGCATACATGTTATGAATTCATGTTACATCACTTTTCGTGTGAGCTAGTTACAAATAGATTCCTTGTCCGGGTTGTACGGTGTTGTTTTGGTAGTTGCATAGCATGAGGGATTATCTCTGCAAGCTCATTTTGAACAAACGTGCCAAACCTGTAACATTTTTGACAGGAAAACAATGCATTGTTTCTTATATATGCGAGTACTTAGAACGTTTATACAATATATGATATAGTCTTGTAGCAATGAGGTACAAAGTTCAACAAATGGATAATGTGACAGTTCTAAACACATTTACACAAGATACCTTATTTTCGTATCGATATTATGTCTAAATTACTTTCGTGCTATGAAATTAGAACCTTTTATTTTTCTTATTTCTATATATTTTGTCTAATGCATATCGTCAGGTCAACGGAAATGAACACAAGTAGAATATATATTGTTAAACACAATGATAAATTTGCTAAGAGGTGTGTTTCTCTTCTATTTATTTTCAGTTGATTATCTTTACATTATACAACCCAATTTTTTTTTTTTGCTATATTTTTAATGTACTATAACTAAAAGCAAGGATTTTTCAATTTTTAGGAAACATATAACACGTAGAGATTCACATCAAATACAACAATTACAAGGCAAAATGTACTTTGAACATTTCTATAATACATTTTTTTTTGTTGAAAATAAAATGTATTTAGAATTTTAGCTATATCCATAGAAATAAGATTCTAACTCATAACTATGGACCTAATATTGGATTGTACATTAGCAATGACTTTGCATTATTTGGTTATGTTTTCATTAGTAAGTTATTACTTAGTATCAATTATAATGTCCTTTTAAGCAGTTATTTAATGTATTATTTGTGAATATGAAAAATATATCCAAATTGAATGAGTTGGATGAGGAAGTGGAGATAGAAATGTGCAGTACTAAAAACAAATATCGCAACATAAAAAACAAAAGGAACATAAGTGAATGAAGAAACAAAAGAGAATAGGTAGTTCTATGCAGGTTTAGTAACTATATATTAGATTGATTTATTTTTTTAATTAATTTCAATTCAATTTTCATGACTAGGCAAAAATAAATTGAGTCTATGCCATTGTTGATAGAAGATATCAATAACAATATAAATGGGAGAATTTTTCATGGCATTGTCTTTGTTATATATCAAACATTTTTGGGCAAAGAAAAAAAGATAAAATCAACACTTTGTGTAGATTTAATAGATAAGAAAGTAGAAATGTGAATAATATTGTGTGTGCCAACAAAGTTTATCGAACAACATGAGACAAAAATTAATGCAAATGTTTGTATTTCTATTAGATATTTTCAAATAATTCCAAAGCATAAATACGACCGTGGTGATTTTGAAAAAAACGATTTTTCTAAATAGTTTTAGCACTGTATAAAATATTTGTCCTATTTGTGCAGAGTATTGTTTTAGTTGTTATTGGTTTTTTTTCCAATTTCAAGACACATGGCACATTTACAATAAGCAATCAAAACGTGATTATGTGAACATACAACGATGGTTTTCTTTTTTTACATTGTCGAGTAATATAGTAACGACACAATTCTCATTACTTGCATTGTCAAGTATCTTAACATTTCCTTATAGTTTATGGTTCAAGAATTGGACTATTTTCGAGTAGCTCTTTCACTTTACTAGATTATTGGGATCTAATTTCACATTGTCAAGAAATATACTATACTTATGAGAACAGATTAGAAATTAAATCATTATAGAAAACAAGGTGATTACTCTACTAATGAAAATGTTAATATGACATTGTATAAGAACGTATTTCAATGAACTATTTTATTCAAGCTCTATGTTCTATACAGTGTTATTTACTAAGATTATTTACTATGCTTTGATTGTTATGTGTAGTTGGTTCATTATGCTATGACGTGTTTTCTTTCTTGCAATCTCATTTCTTAAATTATTTTATTGATTTATCAAATTCGCAAGTTCTATAACTAGTGAGACAATATTACAACTTGGTTACGTGGGATAATCGTTGAATCATTTTTCAGTGACATTTCTCTTAATTAATGGAGTCTAAAACCAATTTTTTCTTTGTTTATTTTGTCAACCAATTTGGTAACATGAAATTTCTTGTTTTTCCATTTTCAAGCAATCTTAATATTACCTTATACTTTCTTGTTGAATAATTTGAGTATTTTCAAACGACTCTTTCAGTTTATTAATGATTTTTATATGGTTTCATTTTTATAATTAGTTGATCTACTATTATATTTGCTTTAATTTTCAAGTAATTTACTATTGAATGCTAATAGAGGGTGTACCATTATGCGTATTTATGTGCTTCTGCATATCCATACCTTCCATCTTAACATTTTCTTCTACATTATGCTATTTACTAAAATTATTTACCATGTTTTTATTTTTATGTGTAGCTTGTTCATTATGTTGTGTCATGATTGCTTTCATGTAGTCTAATTTGCAACTTTTATACTTATTTAGACAATATTACAACTTGATCCTTAATTAGTCACATTTTTGTTAATTAATGGAGTTGTCCCAGTGACATTACATGTAATTAATGATGATTATGTCTTCCATATGATGATGTAAGGGAAATGTGTAGAGGTGTGCAATTGTGCAAAAGCTTTTATGAAATGCGGAGGCATTTGAATTACACATAAGTATTCCACTCGCTAAAATGAAACAATGTATTCCATACTTATGATTTTATTTCTTCAACATGTAATCCACATCTACAACAAATGGAATTTCAATTTTTGTGCCTTGCCTAAACCAATTTATTTCTCCTTATGGAACTGCTTATCAAAAATATTAATCTAGGGAATATGGATATTTAATACTTATTTGACATCTCTATAAATAAAAAGTTGTGTTTAATAATATTTGACAATGAATGTCATGTTTTTTTAGTTTAACTTTAATGTATAACTAGTTCATTGTTCCATGTCATATCTAATTTTTGTGATGTTAAATTCCTAAATGAATCATTATCATGCAAAACTAAAAAAAAATTGTAAAACGAATCCTTATTTCAAGAATCGATGTATAGAGGAGCACCACATGATTTACAAAATAGTTTGCATGGACACATATGCGCACATTCCATAATATTCCATTTTTCTTTTTCATTGTTCGGTGAACTATTAATGTTGATACATAGTGCGGAATGAGATATTTTCCCTCGCCCACCCAGTCACTTTGTTGTTTGCATTATGCATAATTCTCTCCTACCCCTCTACCCCCCCACCTCCCACTATCGACTATTCATATTTGTACTATGCTACTTACTAATATTTTTTACTATGTTTTATGTTGTCCTCTATCATGTATGCTTCTTTCCAATGTGATTTCTTACATTTTTTTATGATTTATCAAATTTGCAATTATTTCTATAAAAAATCTATTTCATGCAATATTTAAACAAATATCTAAATAACTAATTATCGTACAGAGCTTAAAAAAATTTATAAATCGAATAAGAAAGATTACAATGTAACTTATAAAATATTTAGCATATAAACATATATTTGTATTCCAAAATAGTCCGATATGTCATTTTTTTGTTATGTCAATAATATTACAATACGTAGCCTTTATAATATACTAAATTTTAAAATTGGTTTAGAAAATAGAAAAAATTGGCAATAATTTCTTCACTAATCAACCATTATTTCTGGAGATTAACACTTCTACTCATTATTCTACAAAAATAGAGATCGGATTTCCCTTTTCATGTTTTGTGAGAGCTCTTCTAACAACGTTCTAATGGCGTCTAGTTCACCTTTGACTCACCTAGAAGTTTGTTGAAGTTCCAATATCTTATCCATTAGCAATAAAAAATATCAACTAAGCATTAATATATCTTAGTTATCTACATGTACCATGTTGTATATGTTTATCACAGGAAATTATTGGCTTTGAAACTACGCCAAGAAACCAACTCGACCAAAATTTAGGTTCAATATGGTTCTTGAACCATAGGGCGATGCCTCAAGTGTTATGAGGCTTTATTTAACGGTGTTCGCTATCACTGGACAACATCCTGTGGAGCATAATGTCCACATCTATGATTTATTGTGGGTGGTTGTTGATGATTGCCATTCTCTACTTAGAAATAAACCCATCTCTTGTAGAGTCCTTGGCCAAAGTGTCAACATCTAGTTTCACAAAATAACATGATTTTTAGAGAATTTGACAGAAGAATATAAGTTAATTTATGATAATTAAGCAGACATACTGAATAATTAATCAACCAGGCATAGTGGATGTGTGTAGAATATTTCTATAGCCAAATAGAACACATTCAAGAGATGACAGGAGGCAACAATTAAGAGATGTAGATGAATTAACCAAGATAGATAGTTCAGTTAATTAATCTCTTTAAATTATTATAAATTTGCAAGGGTCTTTCAGAGAGATTGACACTTAATCTATTCTTACATAGATATCCTATGTTACCTTAAACATGTGAAGAAATAAAGTATGAAAGCACTAGAAAAAACATACATAATTTTTTTTTGGTCATGAAATCGAGTTAGAATACTTCAATTAGGAATTTTGGAATAAAATTTTTACAAAGCGACAAGTTTTTGGCATCAAAATCCAACCCTTTTACATTATAATTTGAAAAATATATATAGAAAATTACATTAATCTAATTGTGTCTATCTTTCTGGAAAAAATATGAACAATAAACTAAAGATAAAAACAATCACTAAAAATCTGCAGGAAATTTGGAACTGTTGGAAAATCTCCATGCTTCAATTCTAGAAATTGGTTCATTGATGTTGATACTATGCCTTGGAATCTGTAGTGCTTGAAGTTGTTTTCACTAAACCTATTATTTTCCCTTCAAAATTGATTAACTCTACCACTTGTATAAACCTGTTGTCCCTTTGACTGTTTATTTAGATGCCCAAAACCTGAAAATAATTGCATGCTTTTTTAATGTTTTTTCACATGGTTGATTGAGGAATTATTTTTATTTTGGAGTTTAAACCAAACCATATGTTAAAAAAAATTCCCGTAGTCTTTTCCTTCATCATCTTTCAAGTGCTTCATCATTGTCGTAAAATATTTGGGAAGAAAATATTTTGATAAAGATTTTCCAAATATTTTGCTTAAACCTGTAAATTCATATTTCTCTATTTTTATGAAATTCTCAAAATATTTCCTTAAATGATTTTATCCCATAAAACCATATATTGTTTGAAATTCATGTATTTTTTTTCAATCCATGTCTTGTTTCTCCTAAATTTATATATTTATGAATAAATAATATTCATAAATATATTTCATAAAACCATCGATTGATTTCCTTCTCGTGGTTTTGAAAACCATGTCTTGTTTTTCCATGATTCGTAAAATTTCTTTTAGTTTCCCCTTTTACTTTTGTAAAATCTTTGGATAAGAATTTATCCAAGTTTTATCTTCTCATACATTTTTCCCCTTTATACCATAGCAAAAATAATATTTCTCCTCTGTAAAATTTCATCTGACCTCATTTTACTCAGCCCCCTTTTACCTCATTCTTTCACCCGTAAACTCATTTCATAAACATATGACTATAAAAGTCTCTTTTCCTTTATCTCCTTTTGTACATACTTTATTATATATAATATTGCCTTAATTTAACTTTTCGATTTTACTTGGCCGACGTATATAACATGATAATAAATGTGGTTGCTATATTTTAGAGACTGGGTTGAATTTTTATTTTTAAATTAAGTTTAATATTTTAGATAAATAATTTTATAAAAAATATAATTATATATGTTATAAAATTAAATGTTATTTAAAATAAAAACTATGAAAAATAACTTAGATACATTTCATCCTTTAGCAATGGAAAGGTTTATATGGAACAATATTTAAAGGAAGTCATTTTCCAAGGCAAGGATGAGATTTAAAGATGGTAGTGAGTTTTGGAAATTTTTAAAAATGGTTTTGTAAATTTTAATGGTGTAAAAAACAAGTTACAACATAGGCTTCATCTAGGGACTTCTTCCCCGTGTGGGATGCAGAGAACTTGGTTGACCAGTTTCCTTGAAATAATTGGGAATGGAGCCCTAACATAAGAAAATTAATTATCTGCACTCTCAAACCTGTAATATGTGGCCTAAAACTTGTTCTACTCACACCGAAGCAATCTATGTTGCAATCTGCAACTTCAATCTGAACCTGTAACTAGAATTTTGTACCAGTCCTTTTTTAAACATACCTTAAAAATTGAAACTATTACATACTAAGGAATAATATACTTGAAAAATCACCAAATCCATTGGTTAGTGGAGTCAATAGTCAACCACTGTTCTTGTTTCCATCTCCTACAACTTATTATACTTCAATTAAACCAAACTACATACTGCAACTAAACACCAAACTAATATATTTTTTGATCTAAACTGAATCAATCCATAAACAGATGAAAATAAAACTCATTCATAAATTGTTGAAAATAAAATCCATTTATAAACTGTAAACCAAAACTAAATGATCTAATGTACACTGAAACTGAATGTAACTAATTCAATCACACACACCTCCATGTAACTTAGCTAAAATTATGCATTGTTGGGTGTAATAAAATTTCTACTGTAACCACTTGGGAAGTGGATTAACTAGTAGATCAATTTGCATGCAGCTAAAAATGTGAGAAATATTTACAATATGAAATAAAAACTGCATCAGAAACTAATACTTATAGGTGAAACTTAAAGACTGCATCCTCAGTAGACATCTGAAATTTTTTATCACAGTAGAAAGGAAGAGAAATAAGCTATTGAATGCTACCATTGCTATGAAGAAGAAAAAAATGCATTTGCATGCTATTATCATAGCCAGACATGTACTTATCATTTTGAACTAGTAGAATTTAGAAAATAATGGAATTTCCATATGACAAAGTGGAGTCGCCAGGTGAAATAAATGCAACCAATATCAATTGTCTACTCATTTTTCACCAACAAAGAGTAGATCTAATTTTGATCGTGACCCGGCAAAATATTTCTTCATCACTTCACTCCTTGGAAATGATGCCAAATGTTGTATCTATTTCTCATAGGAAGTTCTTGGTTGCGAAACTATGCCAAGAAACAAACTCAAAGAAACTTTAGGTTAAAGCTAGCCCTTGAACCAGAGGGGGATCCCTCAAGTGTTACATGGCTTTCTTTAACATTGTTCACTATCACTGGACAACATTATTTGGATCACAATGACCATATCTATCATTTATTATAGGTGGTTGCTGATGATTTTCATTCTCTACCCATAAATAAATCCCTCTCTTGCAGAGTCCTTAGTAAAAGTGCCAACATCCAGTTTAAAAAGATAACATGATTTTTAGAGAAATTGACAGAAGAATATAAGAGAATTTACGATAATTAAGTAGCCATATTGAATTCTTAATCAACCAAACATAGTGGATGTGTGTAGAATATTTCTACAAGCAAACATAACACATTCAAGAGATGACAGGAGGAAGAAATTAACAGATGTAGATGAATTAACCAATATATATAGTTTAGTTAATTAATCTCTTTAAACGATTATAGCTTTGCAAGGGGATTTCAGAGATATTGACACTCAATATATTCTTACCTAGATATCATATGTTTCCTTGAACATGTGCAAAAATAAAGTATGAAAACACTAGAAAAAACATACAGGAAAAACAAATTTTATCATGAACTGGAGCTATAATACTTCAATTAGGAATTCAGTAATAATTTTTTCACAAAGCAACAAGGTTTTTTCATCAAAAGGAAACCCTTTTACATTACAATATGAAGCAATATACTGAGAATATAAAATTAAGTTGGTTGTGTCTAGCTTTCTGTAAAAAAATAATATGAACAATAAACTAAAGATAAAAACAATCTCTGGAAAATTGCAGGAAATTTGGAACTGCTAGAAAATATTCAACCTTCAAATATGGAAATTGGTTCATTGATGTTGATCATGTGCCTTGGAATTTGGAGTGGTTGAAGTTGTTTTCATAAAAAATGTTATCTTCCCTTCAAAATTGTTTAACTCTGCCACCTGTATAAACTGGTTGTCCCTTTGACTGTTGATTTATATGCCGAACATCTGAAAATAATTGCATCCATGTTTATATTTTTTTGCATGGTTGATCAACGAATACTTTGCATTTTGCATTTTAAACCAAACCATATGTTAACATTTGTTCCCATGGTCTTTGCCTTCATCATCTTTCAAGTGCTTCACCATGGTCGTAAAATATTTGGGAAGAAATATTTTGATAAATATTTTCCAAATATTTTTCTTAAACCTGTAAATTCATATTTCTCTATTTTTGTGAATTTCATAAAGGAAATTCTCAAAACATTTTCTTAAATGATTTTATTCGGTAAAACCATCCATTGTTTGAAATCCATGTCTTGTTTTTAAATTCATGTCTTATTTCTCCTAAATCTATATATCTATGAATAAATAAGATTCATAAATATATTTCATAAAACCATCAAATGATTTCTGTCTCATTTATTTTGAAAACCATATCTTGTTTTTCTATGATTGGTAAAATGTATTTTAGTTTCCCTTTTTACTTTTGTAAAATATTTATATAAGTCTTTATCCAAATTTGTCTTCTCATA
This sequence comes from Pinus albicaulis, assembly GCA_034641835.2. Lineage (NCBI taxonomy): Eukaryota > Viridiplantae > Streptophyta > Pinopsida > Pinales > Pinaceae > Pinus > Pinus albicaulis. Next base: position 387,015,519 of record CM076576.1, on the reverse strand, counting down.
CATTTTTCCTCTTTATACCATAGCAACAACAATATTTATCTAATCTGTAAAAAATTCCTTTTACCTCATTTTACTCGGCTCCCTTTTACCTCAGTCTTTCACCTGTAAACTCATTTCATAAACATATGATTGTAAAAGTCTCTTTTCCTTTATCTCCTTATGTACAAACTTTATAATATATAAGCTTGTTTACATACTTCGTAGACCAAATTTTTTATTTGACTTGGATGACGTATATAAAATGATAATAAATGTGGTTTCTATAGTTTATAGATTGGGTTGACTTGTTATTTTTAAATCAAGTTTAATATTTTAAATAAACAATTTTATAAAAAATACAATTATATATATTTTATAAAATCAAATCTTATTTAAAATAAAAACTATTAAAAATAACTTAGAGATGTTTCACCCTTTAGCAATGGAAAGGGTTATATGGAACGATATTTAAAGGAAGGCATATGCCAAGGCAAGGATAAGATTGAAGGAAGGTAGAAAATTTCGGAAATTTTCAAAAATGATTTTAAAATTTTGAATGTGTCAAAAAAAGTTACAACATACCTCTTCTTGTGTGTTTTTTCCATTTTTTATTTGGGCCATTTATTTTTCTCTTAGTAACAAATCCAAAAAATATTACACAAATTATAAAGTGAAACTTGAAAACACTTAACAGTTTCAGAACAAATAAAGTAAGTCAGTTGCCTAGAACTCACTAACGAGTCTACAACAAAATGAACATTGAAACAATTCTTTCATAGAAAATAGGCCTACATATAATGTGTCAATGGTGATAAGTCATCTAAATCATGAATTGACATCTATGTTCTGAAATGACATTTAACTACTATCAATTTTAATGGTATTCATTAACCAATCATTGTCATTAATATGGCTAGTACTAATTTTATTGATCTTTAATCAGAAAAGACTGGTGTGAAATCGATTACTTTAAATCATATATGTTTTACTTAAATTCCAACATGAGATGGTCTAATTGATATGATTATGTTTCATGATTGATTTGTTTTGCATGCTTTATAAGTCGATATTGAAATAATATTTTATTAATATCCTAAATCGCATTATATTTTGACTAACTAAAGCTCTCTTGCCAATAAATGCAATTATTTCCAGCATGTATTCAATGAACTAACATGTATTCATGAAATTTACTATGTAAACTTGTTTTTTTATCATAAAAATTTTACTATGTGGAGCACAGAGTGAGTTCAAACCTTGGATGTCAATTCATGACCTAGATGCCTTATCTCCTTTGACACATTATCAAAATATTAAATGAACTATGTTCACTCAATTAAGTCAATTAGGTAACATCTTATAACTTGGTACGGTTTCTACCATTTTGCATTAAGCTAAAAACTAACATTCCAAAACTATTATAATATTTTTTTGCACAATGAAAGCTTTGACTATAAGCTCTCTACTTTGAAAATCAAATTGCAAAAGTTTACTATTCTAAATGGATTAGAAAATAGAAACTAACGTGTGATTTTATGTTTATCTATTTTTTTGTGCATTTCAACATTACTTTCAATTGATCAAAAGAATCAAATAAGATGGAAAAGGAAAAGCACGAGCACTTGAAAATGTTTGAAGAAAATATTATAGTATGGATAGCAGCTTAACAAATCTTTCAGGATCCAAAATAATTTTAGGATCATTACATTGCCAAAAACCATTCTTCTCCTAACATCACCAGAAAGCTAAGGCTACATATCACCATCCATCTCCATGTTGCACCTTCATATAGGCACAACATAATAGAAATGAGTCTCAAACTATTTAGTCGAGAAATAGCCTCGAAAATAGATTCAATCTGCTATCGAAGAAATGGATGCAGGTTCATTCACATAACCATCACTTGGCCTCCAACCTAATCTCTAACTCGTAAATTGTATTTCCTCTGCATATATTTCATCTATGAATAACCTCTCTGACTCGTCACATGTAAATACAAACTACCCATTATGAGCACCAGTTACACCAGCACCAGAACTAGCAGCATCTCCATCCAAAGCTGATATTTTTAAAGCACTATATATACTTGAATTCACCAAATAAATATCGAAAAGAGTATTTTATAATATCAATAGATACAATTTTATTGATATTTTTGCAATGAGTAATCATTACACAATGCATCATAGTAAATATTATCAAGCACTTGAGAAATAACGTAATTGTATATCGATTTGTTGAATATATATTAATATCGCTACTAAGCATTAATTAATTATTCAATGCTAAGTGTGAATTCCAAGTTTTTGTAGCTTCGTAAACATTACCGTCTGGACACAATTTTTACATATAGCACAACTGTCCTTTCTCACATTCTCTAATACTAAATTCTTTCAAAAATTTGTACATTATATGTTATCATCAGAATTATTACGTAATAAAATATGTTATAAACACTAATGTTAAACTAAGCAAATAATGAATACAATATGTGACATTAATTTTGATAAATGAGATTTGGTATTGTGTGTTGCCTTTGAAGTGCAAAGAAGTTGATTTTGCAGCATTGTATGTTGCATTTGAAATTTTCCTCACTCATTCTCCACACTCAAACAAAGCTTTTCACTCTCGCACATTTTCCAAGAAAAATCTAGATTGTGAAGTCTTTAGTGCGGAAGAAGTTGGTTCTGCGCACGAGAGCTTCACTGGGGGAGTAATACCATATCACGTGGTTTCATATTGGGGGATATATATTGAAAAAAAATGACATAATATATTGGGGGGTATATAGGGGGTAAATTTTCTTTATATTGGCACGTATAAAAAATGGATCTCAAAGTTAGTGAAAAAATATAAAGGGGTATAAAAAATGTTAATGAAAAAATGGATACCTACAATATCTAGTGAAAGTAGGGGTTTCTAAATTGGGAATGTGTATTGGGTTCATATTGGTAGGTGGTTAAATAATGTGATTTTTAGAGGTATTTTCCAATATGTAGTCAAATTAGGGTTATTTTTTAGTATTCCATGAACACACGTGATATGTCAGAGGTTCATTGAGTGAAGCCCCCGTGATTCTGCAGCAAAGTGGGAGAATCACTTTTATATGCACTTTCGCGGAAATATTTCATTATGTAGAGAGATTTGTGTGGAGATATTTCATTGTACAAAGAGATTTCATTTTGCAGAGATATTTTACTATGTGGAGAGAAATGAGCGGATAAATTTCATTATGTGAAGAGAGATTTCTTTGTGCAGATAGCTTTCATTGTGTGGAGTTTTGTTCGCACTCGACACAGCCTTTAATCAATTAAAGTTATTGGTATTCAGAATATGATTTAGTATTAAAATATTATCAATAATATATAATAATAATGATGTGGAAGAACTATGCAGGGAGAGAATGCATATATCGATTACGCTGCAAATGAATTCACACTTAATATTAAAGAATTAATTAATGCTTAGTAGTGCTATTAATGTTAGATTTTAAACATTTGTGGTCTTATTTTGGAGAAAGATAGTTCATATTTTCCAAAGTATTACATGAATCTTTTTGACGTTTCAAAATCACGCTTAAGGATTTGAAGGAAGTTCATATTTCTCAAGAAAGACAATCCAAGAAACTTTCTACTTTAAAAAGAAAATTTCCCAGGGTTGATACAATCGGTATTTCCCTTAAAGTCCCTTCCAACAATGAAATTGACATTGAAGAATCAAATCAATACATAGCGAGTTCAGTTTTGGCTTAGGATCCAACAATGAAATTGATGTTGGAGAATCGAACCATTCCAGAGCGAGTTTGGTTTTTGTCACAGGAGCCATGAGTTCAAGTAGTGAAATATAAGGATGTGATATCAATGAAAAAGGACCCAGCAATGAAATTTACATTGGAGAATCGAATCAATCCAAAGCCTTTTCAGTTTTTTTCCTAGGATCCAATAATGAAGATGATGTTGGAGAATCAAACCATTCCAAAGAGAGTTCAATTTTTGGCACAGGAACCATGAGTTCGAATAGTGAGAAAGAAGGATTTGATAGTGATGAAAAAGGACCTAGGCATTCGGTAATAGGATAAGGAGCCTTTGTAGGAGATAGGGAGTGTTTTATGTAGTGGTCATTCAGATTTAGTGGCTTATAATAAAGTAGGAAAGAGCATATAACGTAGCATGGTACCAATTAATAACATGGACAATAGCTTAAGGAGTGTAGAGGATGAAGGAAGTAGTGAATTCTTGGGAAAGGTAATCTCTAAATGAATCAGTATCCAAAATTGTATTAAATATAGCATCGTAAGCCTTGAAACAGGCAGTGTTGACTATGTTATTAATAATTGTCACATCAAGAATTTTGTTATCTTAGGTAACAACTTCAACGATATGGAAAGCGAAAGAAAAAACTCCAATATCATTTCGGTCAATAACATTGGAAAACTAAAGAGCATTTAAATCAAGGATAGTTGCATAGAAATCACTAATGGCATGGGTAAAGAAGTAAGAAGTGTAGGAAGTTGTGCTCTAGAGCACGATTACAGTGTGGTTGTCAAAATAAAAGATATCGGCCTTGGGAGAAGTAGCATCAACTTAAATAATATGAGGAACAACCTAGTTTCAAAAATTGAACCTAGAAAGAAGGTGGTTAATATGTCATCCCAAGAATTGTGTCCTGAAACAATTAACATTCTCAGCAAAGACTTGGGATTTTTTGTTGCACCTAATAAAATTCCAGTAGAGAGCATCATCTGTAACATTGAAGAAGGGATACATGGCCTCTCCTTGGATGTCAAAGAAGTATTAAGGCACGAATGTGCCCTCATAATGAGAAAATCTAAACCTCCCAAGAGTAATTTAAATAAGGTTGAACAAAATTCTCTTAAGTCTCTTCGTAATAATGATTTTTTTTTTCTTAAGGCATATAAATGAGGAGTAGTGACTGTTTTGGAAAATGATGCTTACATCCAAAAATTAATTAATATCTTAACTATAGTAGTTATAAGAAACTTAACTCCAACTCCATACCCAAGGTCATAAGAGAGGTTAAGAAAGTAATTTTGAAGTCCAACCTTGATGAGAAGTTAAAGAAGAGGTTAACTCCTTCATGTGAAGCTATCCCTAGAATTTATGGGTTGCCAAAAATCCACAAAGAAGGGGTTCCTCTTAGACCAATAGTCAATACCACTGGATCCCCCACCTATGAATTGGAAAAATATGTTTCTAAGATCCTTAAACCTATTATTGGAAATGTTGGGTATTTTATTAAATACTCCAGTGATTTTGTAAATATTATTAAAAAGGAAATGATTGATAAAGATAACATTCTTCTGAGTTGTTACATAGTGTCCTTATTTACCAAAATTCTCTTACATGAGGTTGTTCATGTTATTCAATAAGACACTGATCCAAAAACAACAAAACTTGCGGAGATTTGTTTGAGTTCCACATTTTTTAGTTTCCAATCAAGTTATTATGAGCATATATCTGGGGTCACAGTGGGATCACCACTCTCACCAATTGACTCCAACTTATACATGGAGTACTTTGAGAAGAAATCCCTTGAATCCTACCCTTTAAAACCAACTTGGTGGAAGAAATTTGTTGATGACACCAACATAATATGGAATCATGGTATGGTAGATCTTGAAATGTTTTTCAATCACCTTAACTATATATCCTATGAAATAAAGTTTACTATGGAACTGGAAGAAAATAGAAGCAACCCTTTTTTATATGTTCTTATTATCAGAAAGGAGGATGGTACTTTGGGACATCAAGTTTTCAAGAAGAAAAATCACACAAAAATCTATCTCCATGTTGAATCTTATCATCATCCATCTCAAAAATTTGGTGTCCTTAATACTCTTGCTATGAGATCCCTTAGAATATCTTACTTTGAGAACATTAATGAAGAGATAAAGCATTGAACCTATGTTTTTAAAATTTTAGGGTATAAAGACAAGGATATTAAGAAAGCTACGATATTTCCTTCGAGAAAAAAGGATATTAAGAAAGCTATGATTTTTCCTTGGGGAAAATTGGATATTAAGAAATCTATAAAAAGGGTTGAAGGAAAGACCTTCTCCCAAATCCCTCAAACTCGGTGTGGAAAAGTATTCCTACCATACATTCAAGGATTTACAGATAAGATTGAAAATATTTGGGGGAAGAAAGACATAATCACTCAATTTACAACATCCGGAACGATAAAACAAAGGATGAGATTTCTTAATGATGATATCAATCAGCAATAACTTAAAGGGGTTTTTAAAATTGAGTGTTCCTGTGGAAAATGTTATATTGGAGAGCCAAGATGCTCATTGCAAAGAATACCAAAGGAGCACAGAGCTTAAATTAAGAATGAACGATCGTGCACTTCAGCCCTTGCAAAACACTCCTCAATTACCAAACATCACGTTTTCTTAGAAAATGCCAAGATAGTCGCTAAGGAAGAGCATTACCAGAAGAGAAAAATCAGAGAAGCTCTTGAGATTATGAAGCATCCACATAATCTCAATAGGGATGGTGAGAGCTAGATTAATGGAAATTGGCTTCCTCTAATCAGACATATTTTTTCTTCGAGTTCTTTGTCTAAGGTATAGTATCCCACGGATAATATTTGATCCTTATCCTTTTCTTTAATTTCTTAGATATTTAATTAAATTAAATAAATAATACCTCATCTCATCATTACCTCTAGGTTATTTATTATATTTCATTAATAATTATTAAATTTCATTATTATAAATTATTATAAATAAGTAAATTACTATCAATAATTAATTATTTATAATATTTATTATTTGTTTATTTATCACAATGAATAAATAAATAAATATTAAAAATTATGTAAACAATTGTTGATAACTATCTATTTATTTATTTATTTAATCAAATAATTATTATTATTATTATAAAATATTAATATTAATTTAGGTCTTATAATTTAGTATTTTTTTATTTTATTTTTTTGTTTAGGATTTTTTTCGGCCCTCTTTTGGAATTTTTTTTTTTTCATTTATTATTTATTCTTCCTCCCTTTGGCTTTCATCCACTTTCATTCATTGTCTTGATGATGGATCCCCTTTGGGATTTGAAACGTCGACAAGATTCATTTAATACTGTGGAAAGTGCTATTAATATATTTTTATCAAAACAATACACAATCATGTTATCGTTGAAATACCCAATAACATTTACTCTGATATCAATAAAATCGTATTTATTGATATTTTAAAATAATCTTTTCGACATTTATTCAGTGAATTCAAGTATATGCACAGGTTTCCGCAGCGAGTAAGCCTCATAGCAATTTGAAACAATGTGCATATCTCCTTTTTACACTTATACTTGCATATTTCTTGTGTTTCTGATACCTCTAGTCAAAATCATATAGCTAGACAATGTAGCCATTCCTAGACAAAATCACATTGAATATAATAAAGCATCTATTGTTATTTTTTCAAATTGCATGGATTATGGACTTTGTTCTTATTGCATGTATTCTAGTTATCATTTACTATTTTTTATTAACGATAGAATGATATATGCAACTTTGATTAGGAGTGCAATTTTTCCTTATTGTGAAGTGCGAAGGTAGAGTCAAAGTTTTTCTTTTCTGAAGCACTTCTCCATATTCCCTTATTTCCGTACATACGCATTATTTGCACACAATACACCATTTCAAAGCTATTTTTTCATATTTGGAAATCCCATGGGCTTTGGCATCATTGGACAAAGAAGTAGCAAGATCAGTCATAACAGTGTGAGATCACTCATTGACCCTACCTCTATCGCTAATTAATTTTTTAAGTCCATGCTTCTTTATGTTAGGCCCTCATTTTCTCGTTATTCAATAATTCCCGCATTTATACAATTTGTTGTTATTTCAGAGTGCGAAGGTAAAGTCGAAATTTTTATTGTCTGAAATGCTTCTTCGCACTTCCTTATCTCGGCACAGACTCGTTCTCCACACAAAATACTTTGTCGTTATTGTGCAGTGCAGAGATAGAGTCAAAGTTTTTTTTGTGGAATAACGATTTCATTATTAGCCTTAATTAAATTTTTAATATTTATTAATCCATGCTTCTGAATGTTTCTATGTGCAAATGTATAATGTATACGAAAGTGTAAAAAACAATGAACCAAGATTTTTCTGCACATTTCTTTACTCTGCAATAATGAAAATTAGTTGTGGAACAATCTTTATGCATGAATTTGTTGAATAAATAGTGAAAAAAATATTTTATAATACCAAATGATTTGCTAAAAATAAATAATAATTATACAATGTCGATTTTTTGAATAAATTCTTATGTCAACCGGAATGGGAAATAGACAAAAATTCAAATTAAGTTACGAAAATATTTTGAAATTAGGGAAATATTTTTTGGTTTGTGAGAAGATTAGAAAAATAATATTTTACACCAAAACCAAAGCAATAGCTAAAGCAACAACAATTTAATTTGACATAGGGTATAGCCAACTAATTAAATAGAGCGATATATATAAATGTCACACATGGAAATTATTTTTGATATTTTCAAATTCAAAGAGGAACTAAGGTGAAATGCCACAACCTTGTACATCATCAGCCAAAATTTATTCTTCTAATGTCCAAAAACTCCAAGAAGGATTGACACAATTCAAATTGGACTATAGAAGTTATTCTAAACTAGTTTTCTCCATACAGTCTCCAAAACACACCTACAAACACAATATATTTTGATAACATTACAAAAAAAACTAGTAGATGTCTAAATGACTACATATCCTCCATAACATAAGTGAAATGGGATGAATTAACTTATGGATCAAGCTAAGAAGTAAGGGAATCCTGGTCAATTATGTAATTAAATATACTCTCCTCGTGTTGCACTAAAAACCCATGTTGCAGCATGTTATCCTCATCTTCTTCATTATCATGTTTTATTTTTTGAATGTTAAAGTTTGAAATACATATGAACCAATTATAAATGAAACTAGCTTCGGTTGTGAGCACCGCGGTGCCCCCCTGGCTGCGGCTGGGTGGGAGCCATGCGGCGCGCCTGTTGTTGCGCCCTGCGCACGGCCTCGCCTCCCCTGTGGTGATCGATGGAGATCCCCGGGGGCTCTGCCCCCCTGCTGATCCCCCCCCGAAGTCTCTGCCTTCCAGATCATTGATTGCTTAGGGACAAAAAGCCCTCCTCTTTGCATTCCGGCGAAATTTGTCCAAAAGATTGGATGCAATTCCTACGGTTACTTTGCCATAGGGGAAGACACACAGCGGGGTGGGAGCACGGCGAAAGAGAGGTCTCATAGGCCGGTTTACGGAGCTTATGGCCTTCACCCAAATACGTAAGATATTTGGAGCGCAAGCGGGAAACCAGCGATAAATGGAGTGTAAAGAAGGGTACTTTGTGTATTTGTGGGCAAAGGGTTCTTTGTATTTGTGTTTGAAAACACGGAAGACAGAAGCTTAATATTCAGAAATGGCCCCTACTTCATGGGGCCGCAGGGCTTGTATTTAAACAAATGGACTCCAGATTTCGACCCTTCCCAAGACGTCCCATCTGCCGTGCCGGTGTGGGTGAGACTCCCTCATCTGCCTCTACACTGCTGGAATCAAAAATCGCTCCAGATCATCGGGAATGCGCTAGGCAAATACATAGATCAGGCTGTAAGAAAAGACCAATATTCATGCGCCCGAATCTGCGTTGAAGTGGATCTCGAGGAAGGACTGCCTGAAGCGATCAAGCTCTCGGTGGCAGGTTGGACGCACGTCCAAGAGCTCGACTATGAACAGCTCCCCTTCAAATGCCGACACTGTCATGGTCACGGACACTTCGCAAAGCACTGTAAGAAGAGAACAGAGGAGCAATCTGAAAAACATATCGGGGACCAATGGACCCTAGTCCAGAGAACAGCCCATGCAAAAAAAGATGCAGGAAAAAGCGTAGCAACAGGAGCTAGGAACACCCCATTCCTACTCAGGAAACGGAAGAAATCCCAAAAGGAACGGAGGGTGTACAAACTGATCCACCGAACAAAACTCAGGAGAAGGAGGATCATGTAGAAGCCCCTCCTCTAAGCAAAGAGGGAGGGGTCACCATCCAGATCGAGGCATCCCAAGGCAGCCCCTCTAATCCCACCTATGCAGAAGTCACAAAGAAAAAGGCAGCCGAAAGCTCAGAGTCCTCAGAGGAATAATTCTTTGAGCGCCCATTAAAAAGATCCGGAAGAAAATCCCGCAAGGAAAAAAGAGAGGAAGAAGCAGAAAGGCTCAAAACGCAAGGAAGCCAGTCCACAATAGAAATGACGATCGGAAGAAATAGCAGGCCCAGGTCATCCAAGTGTGGCTCCACCCCGCTCACAGGTAAATAATGAAGCTAGTCTCTTGGAATTACAGAGGACTGGGGAACCAGGCTAAAATAGAAGCAGTAAAGGACCTATTAAAGTCAGAACCTGCAGAAATCCTCTTGCTCCAAGAGACTAAGATAGCAGGACAAGCTCTGCTGGAAATCAGTAAGTCAAAATGGAAGAAATGCTCAGGTATAGCGGTTAGCACTCGGGGCTCTTCGGGAGGTCTGGCAACTCTCTGGACCGAAGATAAGTTTCAGCTGATCAAAACACACGAGACCCAACATTGGATATTCATAGAAATAATCCATCTTGCAAGTAAGTTGGCTATCTCTCTTGTCAATCTTTATGTGCCTGTCAATTATTCTGAAAAAAGAGACTGCTGGAACTCCCTGGCAACGTTTCTAGAGCAGGAAACCCCCAACAATATCATTCTTGCTGGAGATCTCAACATCGTACTGAAAGCCAAAGAGAAAAGAGGAGGCACCAACTCCAAGGATCCCATGGTTGCCGTAGTGGAAGAGCTCGCTCAGCAATGGGATCTGCAAGATTTCAACCCAACCCAAGGACTCTTCACCTGGTCCAACAATCGAACTGGGACAGATCACATTTCTGCCCGTTTGGATCGCTTTCTAGTGCAAACCTCTCTCCTCATGAATAAGAAGATCATAACAACAAAAATTCTGCCCAAGCTGTCCTCTGATCACAAGCCAATACAACTCTGTCTAGAAGATGAAGAGGACTTGGGTCCCATTCCTTTTCGCTTTTCTCCTCAATGGATCGAAAGGGAGGGCTTCTTTGAGACGGTGAAAACAGCTTGGGCCTCCTCCATCTCAGGTTCTCCTAGCTTCGTTTGGGAGCAAAAGTTGAAACTTACCAAAAAAGCTTTGAAGGACTGGATTAAGAAACCTCCCTCCAATCCTACCTCCCAAAGAGTTGATGCAGTCCTGGAACTGCACACCCTACAAAACGAAATGGAGAGCAAAAACATCAGTGCAGATCTACTGGACACGGAAATAAAAGCTCAGAGAGCAACCTACCATTCCTTCAGAAAAGAGGAAGAGTACTGGAGATTAAAGTCTAGAAGCTTGTGGCTGAAAGCCGGGGATCGCAATACCTCTTTCTTTCACCGGCAGTATCGAGCCAGATTATCAAGGAACTATATAGCAGAAATAAAGACAGCGGAGGGCCAAACCTGCAAGGGATTCCAGCAAGTCAAAGAAGCAGCAGCAATACACTTCCAAAATCTTTTCAGCTTGGACACCCAAGGTGAAGAAGCGGATGAGGCAGATTTTCTCAATCACATCCCTTCCCTCATCTCTCCGGAAGACAACTCTGAACTATGCAAACCGGTTTCGGAAGAAGAGATTATCAAAGTCATTTGGTCCATGGAATCTGACAAGGTCCCCGGACCGGACGGATTCACCATGCATTTCTACAAAGTTTGCTGGGACATCATAAAATATGACCTAAAAAAGATGATTCGGGGATTCTTGAATAAAGCTAAAGTAGGTGGCAGCACCAACTCAACCTACTTAGCTTTGATTCCCAAAGACTCCAACCCGGAAACTTTTGCTAGATTCAGGCCAATATCGTTATGTAATGCCTCCTACAAGATTTTGGCAAAGCTGTTGGCAAGCAGATTAAAGCCCTTGCTCCCTCGGATTATCTCTAGTTCCCAAGGAGGTTTCGTGGAAGGCAGGCACATTCTGGACAACGTCATACAAGTGCAGGAGACCATACACTCAAGTAAGCAGAGAAAAGAGAAAGGTATGATCATAAAGCTAGACATGGCGAATGCGTTTGATAGAGTCAACAGAACGTTTCTCAGCAAAGTCTTGCTCTCCTTTGGCTTTTCTCCTCAGTTTGTAAATCTCATAAAAGCCTGCACGGATAACCCATGGATAGCCCCCCTCATTAATGGCAGGCCAGTCAACTTTTTCCAAGCTAAGAGAGGCATCAGGCAGGGATGCCCGCTCTCCCCCTTCCTATACATCTTAATGGCGGAATCTCTAAGTCGAAAACTTGAAGCAGAAAGAAGGTCAGGTTCTCTTCCGGGCCTCAAGCCCACCAGCAGCGTTAACCCTTTGAATCATGCACTCTTTGCAGACGACTCGATTCTTTTGGGAGGTGCTTCAATCAGAATAGCGAAAGCCTTTGACACAGTCATCAGAAATTACTGCAAAGTCTCAGGAGCTCTGGTTAATGAAAAAAAAAGCGAAGTCTTCAGCTGGAAAAGTGATCAACAGGAGCTCAATACTATAGCTAATATTCTTGGATTCAAAGGGCACTCCCAATGGGACAAGATCAGATATCTTGGGCTCCCCATAATCTCAGGAGTGAACAAGAGGTCGCTTTGGAGCGACATAATAAGCAAATTCAAATCCAAAATATCGAAATGGGGAGGCTTCTGGTTAACGAAAGGAGGTAAGGTCATTTTGATAAAATCTCAGCTGTCTGCTTTAATAATTTACCAAGCAGCCTTCTTGCTCGCCCCCAGAAATGTGATGGATCAAATCTCCTCTCTCCTCAGAGATTTCCTCTGGCAAGGAGGCAGGGGCAATGAAAAGAAACAGCACCTGGAAAACTGGGACATTGTCAAAAAACCCATCGATGAAGGAGGATTGCAAATACGTGACCCCTCCCTGGTCAACCTTACCCTCGGCAGCAAAATCTTGTGGAAGATGATTAAAGATCCAAAGCATCCTGTCAGCGCTATTCTGAGATCAAAATACACTATCAAAGCCGATTTCAGAAACCTCCAGCTGGGTTATAATGCCAACATCACGCTGCTGTGGAAGCTCTGTTATAAGAGCAGCAAATTCTTCAATCGTAATGCATATAGGATACCAGGGAATGGTAAGCACATCCGCCTTTGGCATGATCGTATAATGGGGCGAAATCCATTAATTGAAAATGATGAGATCTCTGAGGTAAGATATTGGCTCATATCAATTGGCAAGGTAAGCGTATATGACATTTCGTCCTGGGATCACAGGGATGAATGGGCTGGTTGGGCAATCCACGACCCCCCTGCCCATCTGCAACCTCAATTAAACTGCCTGCTCGATTTGCTAGAAGGCGCAGCTCCGATTCACCGTTCAATGCAGGATCGATGGGGCTGGGGTCGTTCTGGGGAATACACAACAACAGAAGGTTACAAAGCGCTCCAGACAACAGGAAATAGCAAGCACAGTGCAGCGTTCTGGAAAAACGTATGGGAGCCTCTAGCACTCCCAAAAGTTAATTTTTTCTTCTGGACATTGATTCATAACAAGATTCTTACCGGCGATAATCTGGCTAAAAGAAAGTTTGCTGGCCCTCACAGATGCGCCCTTTGCAGGAGCAACGTTGAGACAGCTCATCATCTATTCATTGGCTTTCTGTTTGCCAAGGAAGTCTGGGATCTCATGCTCCAAGAATTCCATATGAACGCTCCCACACAGCCCTCTGTCTCAGAACTTTTTGCAGATTGGAGTCACCTTTACCCACATCGAATTCCTCATAAATATTTCTGGCGCAAAGTATGGAACGCTCTGCCCAAATTTGTCTGCTGGCAGATTTGGTTGGCCCGCAACCAGAAGATCTTCAATGACCTGAACCACTCTCCCTTGCAAGTTGCAGCAAAAGCCAGAACGTTCCTCCTTGAAGCAGCCCAGCAGCAGTACCACAAAGAGGATGCTTCGCTTCTGCCGGTTGAGAAGAGGTGGCTCGGATCTTTTGAACCTCAAAGCAGAAAGATCCTCCTATCTCCTCAAAGTGAGCTTCCAATCTGGAAAAAGAGAGACTCGGATGAAACATTTCAACTCTGGTGGAGGGCTCAAAAAACATACTCAATCTTCTTCGATGGGGCGTCCAAAGGAAACCCCAGTCCCTCTGGTGCCAGTGGGATCATCTACTCCCCAAATGGTGCTTCCCGTGACTCTTTCTACTAGGGTCTTGGCCTGAAGACCAATAATCAAGCGGAGCTTCTCAGTCTCCTCAAAGCATGTCAAATTGCTAGAGAGAAAGGGATCAAAGATATTCAGGTATTTGGAGACTCGGAGATTCTCATAAATAAGCTGAACACAGAAGAACAATTCAGAAACGCAGGCCTCAACAACACATTGGAAAGACTGAAAAGAGTCATCCTTGCTTTTGCTTCCATCAAATTTTATCATATCCTTAGAAGCTCAAATTGTGAAGCGGATTCGATGGCCAACAAAGGGAGCGCAACGGGCAAAGGGCTGCTCTTCATAAATGAGGACAAATTTGTAGAAATCCCATGCTAATGTCAAGATTGAAAAGCAGATTCTGCTGATGAAATATGATGTATTTAGGGCTGCTCAGGCAAAGCCCCACTCTTTCTTTTTCACATAAATAAAAAAAAAAACATATCCGTTACAGTTAAAAAAAAAAAAAAAATACATATGAACAATTTAATTATCAATTCTTTATTACTAATAATGAATGATTATAAATTTGTATTTAAGATGTTTATAATAAATAAATAGGTTTGGAAAAAAAAATTGGAATACACTAGGCGAAAAGAGATGATGCTGCAAATTGAAGATGAATATTAATTACCCGATGTCAGTCTAAGCATCTAATATGGATGATTATATGTATAGTGAATTATGGAATTGGCCAATTTATTGTTTCCCTAAAATACAAGATGATGTCTTTGGGAGTGAAACAAAAACTCATTAATGAACTAGTAACTACCAACCACGAATGGTGAGGTGGAGGTAATTATAAACTAAACTACTAAAATGAGTGGTAGATGGGTAATGGGAAATTATTTTATTTTTTGTCTTCTTGTTGAAGAGGCTCACGTTTTCTTGGAGAGACAAAACTTTCAAAACTTGGAGTAGCAAGTGAATAAGATAAAAACAAGAAAAATAATTTGCAGACCTCTTATTGATCCGAGTCCATTAGCTACTATATTTACCCATGATCTTTTACTTTGGTGATGTTGTTAGGATTGAATTTTAAAAGAGCATAAATAAACATATATGCATGTTGTAAAGAAAAGGAAACAAGACAACCATCAGCAACATAACAACATGAGACATTGATAACGGAGTTCACCGAGTGTGGGCTGTGTCTCCGAGCCCGGTGTCAAAATGGGGTGGATCGCTTCATACAATGCTGGAAATGGTGAGATGTACATGGATGATGTTCATTTTCATACAAGGAGATGCATGAAAACCCGAATTTGGGAAACACTTTTTGGCAAATGGCCAAAATTTGGGTAAAATTTTTAATTTCTCGTTTGAGAAAATAGTCAACTCAATTTCTCAACCGAAAGTTTTTAAAACTCTTGTCCGAGAGATTTTTAATGTTTCACCTAAGAGTTAGATTGGGCTTGACCAGAGTTAAAATACTCTCGGACGAGAGTTAAGTATTTTATCATCTGATAGTTTTATTGACATAAACTCTCGGGTTTAATGATTTATACAACTCTCGAACGAGAGTTTTAAAACTCTCGGTCTAGAGTAGTTTTAACTCTCGTCCGAGAGTTTAGATTCTCTTCTATAATATATGTGCAATTGGAAATCAGCCGTACAGTGCATTTCAGCCATATGTGTTATTTCTTTTGTTATCTCTAGGAACCATCCATCATCATTCAGCAACATATATTTTTACCGATATTGGATTAAGGGAATAAAAGTTATCATTTCTGAGACATCATGTTTAATGCATAAAAGGAAATTGATAATGTTATTTCCCATTCAAATGAGAATCACTTTGTCTGTTATTGTAATTGTTGTTCTTAACTTATTTGTGACGACGTTGTTGTTTAAGGAAGTCTTCACCATAGGCAGGCAAATGCAGGGATTACTGATAAAAAAATTAATGTTTATTCTTCCGTTGAAGCGGAGGTAGCAGTAGAAAGTTTAGCCCTATGGAAATCACTTCCACATACTCAACCCAATGGCCATGTTGCAAAATCGCCACCACAAATTAAAGACAGTAATGATCATTCTTCATCAAAAGTGGAGGTAGCAGGATATTTTTGCAGCCCTCATCACGATAATAATGTTCCATGTGCACCTGCTTCAGAAACAAAGAAGAATGAACAAATGAACGTGAATGACAAGGAAGGGATAATGAGGAATGATCAGAACTCCATTAACACTAGAAACCACAAATCAGCAGATCTATCCAAATCAATGGTTTAATACCATTATAAATCTTAGGGCCTTCTCTCACTAACATATATTTTTATCATTCGCATAGTTTCTTTAGTCTCAGTATATACTTTGATCTTTATCGCATTTTTTTTAGTACTCTTCTAGTATTGCTATCCACAGTTCCCTATTCTGAAAATGTGAATTTGGGTTACAGTTTTTGCTCTTTTTTTAGAACAAAATTTCATTTTTTTCTGTTCTTCAACTTTTTGCAAACCAAAACAATTTTTTTGTTTAGAATTTCATTTTGTGATAAAAATAAAAGTTTTCAAAAATTTTATTAGCTCTCTATTACTTCTTTTTGGAATTTTTTTTATACACATTTGATATGTCAACTTAGCATTTCTTTGAGTGTGTGTTGTTTAACAATCAAAGGATTCATAAAAAGATATGTTAATATGCGCTGATGTATTCTTTCAAACTTTGTGTTTTTGAGAAACAAAATGTGTTGCAACAATTTAGACAGAGTCTGCTTCGGTTTTGTTATATTTACAAAACCAACTAATGCATATCATAATTATTAGCATTTTTTGAACTGATCCAATATGAAAAAATTGCATATTTTGAATATGTTTTGCAACGCATGAAATTTCTCAACATATAAGTTATAAACTAAAAATATAAAAACTACCTATTACAGATGACAGACCAATGTAATCCACCATAAATTTTTCAATTTTTTTTACAGTGTATCTTGGAAGATACAAAATATTGATTTCACTGAATCATAATGACCTTCAGAAATTTTTTGCACCTGTTTTATTACAAAATTAATTAAAATTAGTAAATATTTATGAAATTCCATAAAAGTTATACTTCCTGAAAGTAGATTGAATTTTGAAAATTCTTTTTTTGGTTCCAACAATTAATTCAGAATGTTTCATGGAGTTTAATCAGTCCAAAGTTGAAGATATGTGACTTGGCTCTACGTAAGTACAAACGTGTTAGTTGTTGAATTTTTTTTTGTCTTTGACGGCTCATCGAGTCTAACGTACATAAGTTCAATAGAATTTGTTATAAAAGTTCAACCGAACACACTTGAATTTCCGTTGGTTGGAAAATACAACTGACCCCTCAAAAAAACATTTTGCAGCAATATAAATTAGTAGTAAAAGCATTCATTATTTTTGCATAATTTCTCACATTTATTCATTTGGTTTCATTTGGCAAGGTCGATTTTGCAAAGGATTGTTTTGGGTTTAAGGAATTTTCTTGGAGGTACATTCAAAGGACAATTTTGAAAAATATTGTTTTGGGTTTAAGGACTTTTCTTAGAGTACAATCAAAGGACATTTCTTGGAGGTATGTGATACATTTTTTGGATGTTTTTGGGCTTCATTTTTTTTAAGGTATTTTGTTTTTAGAGGTTTTGGGCTTAATTTTCATTGTTTTTTTTTAAGTTATTTTGCTTTTAGAAGCTTGGGCTTAATTTTCATAAGTTTTTTTTTAATTATTTTGTTTTTAGAATTTTTGGGCTTAATTTTCAAAGGACAGTTTTTTTATGTATTTTGTTTTTAGAGGTTTTTGAACTTAATTTTTAAAAGACATTTTTTGGTTTTAAGGTATTTTGTTTTAGAAGTTTTGGGCTTAATTTTCATTGTTCTTAGAGGTTTTGGACTTAATTTTCAAATGACATTTTTTTGGATGTATTTTGTTTTTAGAGGTTTTTGGGCTTAATTTCCAAAAAACATTTTTTGGACTTAATTTCGAAATGACTCTTTTTAGGCTTAGTATTCAAAGGACATTTTTTGGAGGTATTTTTTAAAGCGATATTTTTTTAGAGGCTTTTTTGAAGTATTTTTTAAAGTGCCATTTTTTAAGAAGTTGGAATTAATTTTCAATTGACATTTTTTGGAGGTATTTTTTCAAGTGACATTTTTTTAGAGTACGTGTTTTGGGTTGAAGTAAATCTTTTATAATTATATTTTAAAATGAGTTTTTGTCTAACTTTTTAAATGAAATTTTTCTGTAGGACTTGGAAGGAAATATTGCTTCGTTTCATTTTTATAAGACATTTTTTTCTCGGATTTTTTAAAGTTAGTGTTTTGGATTGAAGTATGTATTTTTTGCAAAATTTTTAAAATGAGTTCTTTTTAAATTAAATCTTTTGTGATGTTTCTTTTAATTGAGTTTGTGTCTAAATTTTTGAAGGAAATTTTTTGAACTTCATACTCTATTATCATGGGAAATCGAAGGAATTGCGGGAGAAAATATGATCGAACAAGAAACCCTAAGGAACATAGAGAAGAGGGGAGATAATATCGCAAAAGAAAGAGAGAAGCACTCTCAAATACTGAAAGGGAAAATCAACCTCAACTAGAAGTTGTAGCAGGTATGTAAATGTAAATATGATGAATTTGATATTTAAATTTTTCCTAGTGTAAAATGTGAAGCTTAATTTTTATTTGATGAACTAATTTGAAAAATATTTGGCACTGTAAACAGAGAGAGATATTCCTCAAAACATTGAAAAAGAAAGTGAAAAATATATTGAAGCAATGATTGAAGATGGTAAAAAGGTTGAAAGAAATTCAAGTGAAGAAATTGAATCACAAGGTATGTGTGTGTGTGTGTGTGTGTGTGTGTGTGTGTTGAACACATGCACGTATTATTGAAATTATACATGTTTATTAATTTAGTTATATATTGAATATGTAAACTTATTATGTACTTTTCATTTGAATATGTACAGATGAAATCAATGTCGATGATGAGATGTTAGAAAATGTTGACACTCACACATATGGAGATAAAAGAGCTTACCATGTTATACGACATCGTGTTAAACGCATTTTTGATACGTACTTCATAAAGGAAAATGTGACAGTTCAAGCCCAAATGTTGAAAGGTCTCCTATCATTAAGGAAATTAAAAGAAGATACTACTTTATTGGGTATTCGAAAATCAACAAAAGATTAAAAAAATGAAGGAAAATGTGATACAAAATATAAATAGTGCTATAAATTCAATTAGAAGATCTAGACAGGAAAATGTTGTAGTTGTACGTAGAGAAATATATATGGTGGTGGTTTCATCAAGTACTAAAGAGAAACGCTTGGTAAAATCTATGGCATGAGCATTAGGAACCTCACGAAAAACTTTGCACAAACATCAGAAATTTCAGTTGCAAAGAGATGTAAATGATGAACTCGCTTTTTGGAGAGCTATTTGTAGGAAACCATAAAAAGATAGACTTGGAGAAAATATTAAAAAAATAATATGAATATTGGAAGAAAAATTCACGTGTTTCACCAAATGCAAGGGATGTGATGCGAAGAAGAATAACACGAAATCAGTACAAAGAACATGAAAAACATTTCTTGAGCACCACTCCGATAGAGTTTTTTAGCAAGTTCAAAGAAGAGAATCGTGAAATTCATGTCTCAATCAATGTTTTTGTTCAACAAAAACCATGGTATGTAAAACCTATCATCGTAAGTGACACTTGTTGTTGTCGTTATCATGTGGAATTTCAGTTATATTATGACACATTCCTTAATTTTGGTAGAATATTTTGGAAAGATTCACCTCCTCCTTCCACTATCTGTGATTTCATATCTCAAATTCTATGTGGAAGAGAAAACGGTGAATTATTTTATGAAAAGAAATGTGTTGGTGGTAAAAAAATGCGATGATTGTGGAAATTTGACTAGATTTCAACACAAATATCGTACTGATATTAATGATCAATCATTGTCCAACATGAAAGTGAAATGGAAGAGATATGAATATATTCGTACATCGATTCAAGGTTCAAATAGTGCTAAAAGAATTTAATTACAAGAAGAAGAAATTTTTGAGATAGATTTTTTGAGAAAGTTTGAGGCAGAAATTTTTAAATACACCAAGAATTCTCATAGAAAGACTTGCAATTAAAAAAATCCCGTGAATTTTTCCACCAGGGACCATTTTGTCAGTAATTGATTTTGCAGAAAACTACACATTTGTTCCACAAAAATAAATTCATAGTGAATACTATCATTCTAACCATGTCTCCATGCTTGTCTATATTCTATATACACATGCTAAACAAAACGTTGATCATATAGAAAGCACTAGTGAAAATCGGCATGTTATTAAAAAATATCACTTTTGTATCAATGACGATAGTACACATGAACATGTTTTGTATAGCACTGTTTTGGAAATATTTATGACTCCTTGAAAAGTCGTGGAATAAAATTCAATGAACATTAGATATGGTCAGATGGATGTGCAATTCAATTCAAACCTTCACGATCATTCTTTTCATTGTGTTGTCTTCATAAGAAAACCTGCATTAAACATTGTTGGAATTTCTTTGAGATTGGCCATGGAAAAGGAGAACATGATGGTGCAGGGGCATGCATAAAAGGAGCACTTCAAAGATATCAAATGAACCCAAGATATGAAATGAACCCCTCTGCAAACCAACTGTGGACGCTAAAGAAGTTGTTCAATGGTGCATCGCTTCTCTAAGCCATAAGACTAACCGATCAAGGGAAGTGCGAAGGTAAATTCAATTTAATTTTTATTGGATATCCAATTTTAAAAAGTGTACATTTATCACAATGATTATCTTTGATGGTATTTTGATATCATATTTACATTCTTCTTTGAATTTTCCATATATAGGTTTTTTTGGCATATTGGGATCGAAGATGTTGATAGATCAATTGGAAATGACATTGAAACAATAAAAGGGACTCGAAAATTGCATTCAATTAAAACAAAGTTGTCCACAAATGTGTTTCCATTGGATAAAAGAAAATATTCTTTTTTTTGTCATGTTTGCATGGACAACACAAAATCCAATGATGTTTGTGAAAACAAAATGTATGTAAAAGATTGGAAACATACAAAGCTAAATACAAAGGGGAAACTGTCTATTGCAATGCTTGAAGAAATGCAATCAGAGGAGACAACAATATCATCTAATGGTGATTAAGTTTTTGATCTTGTAAGAGAAGGCAACATTTGAATTTCTTTCAAATGATAGAGATCTAGAAATAGATACTAAAATTGTTTTAAAGTTAATTTTTCATGTAAATTATGATCTAAATTTAAATATATAAGTTTTTTTTATTGTGCAGGAGATGTTTTTGATGTAATTGCACCTATTGGCAATGATGAAAATGTGAAGTATTATTTGATGCGTTGCACTGAACGAAAGCTGAAATTATTAGAAAACTATAATGATCACGGGTTCCATATGACAGAGGATCTATTATATTGAAAGGTTATTTTTTCAGAAAAACTAATCAAAGTGGGGGTTTTGTTTACTTTTAAGACTAAGAACCTGATGTCGTAATTTGTCAATATAGTCACTTGGTGTGTGCAGCACGCATAAAGTGAATAGAGGTTCAATCAAAGAAAAAAACAAAAATTAAGAAATGGAAAATGTAAAAATCCGATCATGAACGGATCATTGAAGATGGCATTCCACTAGAATTTTTTTGATTGAACTTCCTAACAATTTCTTCTCTTTGGATTCATGTTTTAGAACTTCCAGAACTCAACTAAAAATTGAACTGCCTTGTTATGTTATTTGTGCAAGTGTTGCATATGTACATTGTTTTGGTACATGCACTCTAGTATCAACTCAAAATAGCTTTTCTATACATGCATTGATGAAAAATGTTGCATGTATTGGATATATATATGTTCTAGAATGCAATTCACTGAAAGTAGCTTTTCTATGTGCATTGATGAAAAATGTTGCAAGTACTGGATATATATGTTCTAGAAGTATTGGATATATATATGTGTGTAGTGTTCTAGAATGTAAATAGTTCCAAGTAGCTTTTCTATGTGCATTGATGAAAAATGTTGCAAGTACTGGATATATATGTTCTAGAAGTATTGGATATATATATATATATATATATATATATATATATATATATGTTCTAGAATGCAATTAACTGAAAGTAGGTTTTCTATGTGCATTCATGAAAAATGTTGCAAGTACTGGATATGTATGTTCTAGAATGCAATTAACTGAAAGTATTTTTTCTATGTGCATTGATGAAAAATGTTGCACGTATTGGATATATACATGTTCTAGGCAATTAATTGAAAGTAGCTTTTCTACGTGCATTGATGAAAAATGTTGCATGTATTGGATATATATATGTTCTAGAATGCAATTAATTTTTCAAGTAGTTTACTATGTGCATTGAGGAAAAATGTTTCACGTATGGAATATATATGTTCTAGAATGAAATTAACTAAAAGTAGCTAAATTCTATTTGCATTGATGAAAAATGTTGAAGTATTGGATATATATGTTCTAAAATGCAATTAACTGAAAGTAGCTTTTCTATGTGCATTGATGAAAAATGTTGCACATACTTGATATATATGTTCTAGAATGGAATTAACTGAAAGTAGATTTTCTATACATGCATTGATGAAAAATTTTGCACGTACTAGATATATATACATTATAGAGTGCATTTTTTAAATTTTATGATTGTTTGACACATATAACAAGACCTATAATCTTATGATTGTTTATATATATGTATTTGTGTGTGTGTGTGTATTGTCCTTCAATCGTTTTAACATATATATTCAAACATGTGTACTTAAATCATTTCTACATATACATATATTCATGTGAAAATTTTTTGTTTGGAAAACAACAACTTGAATTTTAAAAACAAAACATTATATCATAATCACATGCCAAATGTAGTTCAACCATCTAAAACTGGAGTTTTAAAAAGAAAAACATTATATCACAACATTACTTCACATGCCAATTGTAGTTCAACTATCCAATAAAAGCAAAACATTATATCACATGCCAAATGTAGTTCAACCATCCAAAACTTAAGTTTTAAAAACAAAACATTATAGATCACAACATTACTTTACATGCAAAATGTAGTTCAACCATCCAAAACTTAAGTTTTAAAAACAAAAAAAAATTATAACACAACATTACTTCACATGCCAAATGTAGTTCAACCATCCAAAACTTGATTTTTAAAAACAAAACATTATAGATCACAAGTATCAAGTATCAAGTAACATTACTTCACATGCCAAATGTAGTTCAACCATAACACTTTAAAAACAAAACAAATTATTTAACACAACATTACTTCACATCACATGCCAAATGTAGTTCAACCATCCAAAAATTGAGTTTTAAAAACAAAACAAATTATATATAACACCATAACATTAGTTCACATGCCAAATGTAGTTCAACCATCCAAAACTTGAGTTTTAAAAACATTATATATCACATTCACATGTACCAAATGTAGTTCACATAAAATATGTCCAAAATTTGTAGATCTCACAAGTATCAAGTATCAAGTTATATATGACTGCATCTAGATAAGACTATATATAAAAAAGTAAATTTAAGACTAAATCTATTGAAAATATAATGTTGCACATGTGCATGTGCATCATCCATCAAATAGTGCATGTGCATCATCCATCAAATACAGATGGATGTAGTGTCTCTCCCAGCAAAGTCACAATCCTCTAGCTATCCTGCGAAGCATGGGGAACCTGTACACAATGTATACAAAATTAAAATTTGATGTTTTAAAATTGAGTGAGAATATATAGAACTTCATGTAAAAAACAAAATGTAAAAAAAATCATGAAATACGAGGTTCCCTGTCCATTTGTTACTCATCCACTACAACTTCCCCCACAAGAACATCTTGAATAGTAAACTGTACAATATACATGTACAGTTATATATATATTAAAAATTTTCAAATGAAAATGCATATATAAACTTATTTTCAATAATATTAAAAAAAAAGTTAGACAACTTGTTCAAATGGTTGAAATGGTGTGGATGTTCCTATCTCCATCGCTAGAG
This sequence comes from Pinus albicaulis, assembly GCA_034641835.2. NCBI lineage: Eukaryota > Viridiplantae > Streptophyta > Pinopsida > Pinales > Pinaceae > Pinus > Pinus albicaulis. The sequence continues at coordinate 386,991,202 of CM076576.1, read as the reverse complement.
TCCGTGGAGAAAAGAAATCCTCTATAGGAACCTAAAATTCAAAAAAATTAAAAGTATAAAATAACTCAAGATCAAGATCTCAATTTATAATAAAACTTTTAAACTTCAATTTATAAATTATAACTTAAAAACATATATTTAAGTGAAAATTTGAATAATTCTACTGGTGGATTTGGCACATCTCCTAAGAGAGGCTCCAAAAGAAAATCTCCAAAAACCTAAAATTCAAAAAATTTAAAATAACTCAAAATATCTAGACCTCAATTTATAATAAAACTTTTAAATTTCAATTTATAACTTGTAACTTAAAAACATATATATATTTAAGTGAAAATTTGAATACTTGTGCTGGTGGATTTCGCACATCTCCTAAGAGTGGCTTGGAAATAAAATCGCCAAAAACCTAAAATTCAAATAACTCAAGATCTAGATATATCTCATTTTTTAATGGAACTTTTTGAGGTGGAATATATAACTTAAAAACATAAATTATAAAAGTGAAAAATTGATCATACTTGTGATGATGGATTTGGCACATCTCCCAAGGAAGAAGAATGTACTGCCATCCCAAAAACATCGGACGGAATCGGAATCTGTTAAAACATTTTATTATATATATGTACATGTACATGTGTGCACAATAATTTATTTTAAAAATATCTCATCATGTTTCGATATATATAATAATAGATAAAAAATAATTGTACATCATCATGTTCACTTAAAAAACATTAACATTTTCCAATATATCTTGATGGTGAGAACCATATTGATTGTATGATTGATGGTGAGACCCATCTTGATTGTTTGAACTGGAGGCTCCGACCATGATATTAACATTTTCTTCATTCATCAAGCGTGACAACTGCAAATGGTGTTAACATATAATGATACATTTTTGTTAGATTAATGTATAAAAATAAATGTATGTATATATGTATTTATTACAAATTGTACATGTGTTAAAATAATTGAACCCTAACCATTAACACATACCATTCCCATGCCCTCTTCCTCATGAACAATTAGGTCATGCCAACCATTGCGACAATTCTTTGCATATGTTTTGAGATCTTCAACACTCATGTTGTCAATCTCTTCATCTGTATAATACACAAAATTAGTGCGTGCATTCTCACGTGCTCTTTGTCGATTCAGACAAATATCGACTCCACCCAATCCACTGTGAACATTTTCAATGATGGCATCCCTTGCTTCTCAACTAATTTGAGAAGTGGCATCCATATTTTACCGCAAAACAAGAAAAATAATTTGTAGACCTCTTATTAGTCCATGAGTTCGTCGACCTAGAGTTTACCCATGATCTTTTACTTCTGTGATGTTGTTAGAATTGAATTTTAAAAGAGCATAGAAGAAAACATGTGCATGCTTAAGCAAGAGGAAACAAGACAAGCATCAACAACATAAAAACATGAGACGTTGATAACGGAGTTCACCCAGGGTGGGCTACGTCTCCGGGCCCGGTGTTAAAATGGGATAGGCCGCTTCATATAGTGTTGGAAATGGGAAGATGTACATGGATGATGTTCATTGTCATACAAGGAGATGCGTGAAAACCCGAAGTTGGGAAACACTTTTTTTGGTAGATGGAAAAAATTTGGGTGAAATTTTTAATTTCCTGTTCGAGAAAAGTTAACTCAATTTCTCGACTGAGAGTTTTTAGAAATATCGTCCGAGAGATTTTTAATGTTTCGCTCGAGAGTTATATTGGGCTTGACCGGAGTTAAACTACTCTCGGACGAGATATAAGTATTTTCTCATCTAACGTTTTTATTGACATAAACTCTCGGGTTTAATTATTTATACAACTCTCGGATGAGAGTTTTAAAAATCTTGGCTTAGACTTGTTTGAACTCTCATCCAAGAGTTTAGATTCTCTTATATATTATATGTGCAATTGGATATCAACCCTACAGTGCATTTCAACCATGCGTTATTTCTTTTGTTATCTCTAGGAACCTTCCATCATCATTCAGCAACAGATTGTTTCATCGATATCAGATTAAGGGAATAAAATTTGTCATTTCTGAGACATCATGTTTAATGCATAAAAGGAAATTGATAATGTCATTTCCAATTCAAATGAGAATCACTTTGTCTGTTATTGTAATTGTTGTTCTCAGCTTATTTCTGAAGACGTTGTTGTTTAAGGAAGTCTCCGCCATAGGCAGGCAAATGCATGGGATTATTGATAAAAAAAATAATGTTCATTCTTTTGTTGAAGCAGAGACAGGAGTAGAAAGTTTAGCCCTATGGCAATCACTTCCACATAGTCAACCCAACGGCCATGTTGTAAAACCACCACCATAAATTAAAGAAAATAATTATCATTCTTCATCCAAAGTGGAAGTAGCAGGATATTCTTGTGGCCCTCATCACAACAATAATGTTCCATGTCCACCCACTTCAGAAAAAAAGAAGAACGAACAGATGAAGGTGAATGGAAAGGTAGGGATAATGAGGAATGATCAAACTTCCATCAACACTGGAAACCGCAAATCAGAAGATTTTTCTATTTCGATGGTCTAATTTTGTTATAACACGTAGGGCCTTCTCTCACTAGCATATATTTTGATCATTCGTATATTTTCTTTAGTCCTAGTATATACTATGATCTTTATCACATTTTTTTTAGTACTCTTCTAGTATTGCTATCCACTATTCCCTATTCTAAAAATGTGAAGTTGGGTTACACCTTTTGCCCTTTTTTGAGAAAAAAAAATTCATTTTTTTAAATTTGTTCTTCAAACTTGGAGAAAATAGATTTTTACGTTTAGAATTTTACTTTGCGATAAAAATAAAAGTTATCAAAAAATTTATTAGCTTTCTATTACTTATTTTTGGAATTTTTTTATACACATTTGAAATGTCAACTTAGCATTTCTTTGAGTGTGTGTTGTTTAACAATCAAAGGATTCATAAATTCATGTTAATACGCACTGGTGTATTATTTGAAACTTTGTGTTTTTGAGAAACAAAATGTGTTAGAACAATCTAGATAGAGTTTACTTCGGTTTCGTTATGTTTATAAAACCAACTTATGCATATCATAATTACTAGAATTTTTTGAACTGATCCAATATGAAAAAACTGCATATTTTGAAGATGTTTCGCGATGCACGAAATTTCTCAACATATAAGTTATAAACTAAAAATATAAAAACTACCCATTACAGACGACGAACCAATGTAATGCACCATAATTTTTTTGATTTTTTTTACAGTGAATTTTGGAAGATACAGAATATTCATTTCACTGAATCATAATGACCTTCAGAAATTATTTGCACCTGTTTTATTACAAAATTAATTAAAATTAGTAAATATTTATGAAATTCCATAAAAGTTATATTTCTTGAAAGTAGATTGAATTCTAAAAATTCTTGTCTTGGTTCCGACAGTTAATTCAGAATGTTTCATGGAGTTTAATCAATCCAAAGTTGAAGATATGTATTCAAATCTTAGCTCTGTGTAATTGCAGATGTGTTAGTTCGGCCGAACTTTTAAAAAAGTTCGGCCAAATTGTTTTTTGCGTCGACGGCCCGTCAAGTCTAACGACATAAAAGTTTGGCCGAATTTATTAAAAGTTCCGCCGAATATTTACTTCACTTTCCATCAGCTAGAAAATACAATGAAGCCCTCCAAAAAATTCATTTTGCAGCAATATAAATTGACGTAAAAGCATTCATTATTTTCGCATAATTTCGCACATTTCTTCATTTGGTCTAATTTTGCAAAGGTATGATTTTGCAAAGGGTTGTTTTGGGTTTAAGGACTTTTCTTGGAGGTACATTCAAAGGACATTTTGCCAAGGATTGTTTTGGGTTTAAGGAATTTTCTTGGAAGTACATTCAAAGAACATTTTTGCAAAGGATTGTTTTGGGTTTAAGGACTTTTCTTGGAGGTACATTCAAAGGACATTTCTTGGAGGTATGTGATACATTTTTTGGATGTTTTTTTGGCTTCATTTTTTTTTAAGGTATTTTGTTTTAGAGGTTTTGGGCTTAATTTTCATTGTTTTTCCTTTTTTAGGGTATTTTGTTTTTAGAATTTTTGGGCTTAATTTTCATTATTTTTTTTAAGTATTTTGTTTTCAGAAGTTTGGGCTTAGTTTTCAAAGGACATTTTTTTGGATGTATTTTGTTTTTAGAGGTTTTTGGGCTTAATTTCCTAAACACATTTTTTGGTTTTAAGGTATTTTGTTTTTAGAAGTTTTGGGCTTAATTTCCATTGTTTTTAAAGATTTTGGCCTTAATTTTCAAAGGACATTTTTTTGGATGTATTTTGTTTTGAGAGGTTTTTGGGCTTAATTTCCAAAAGACATTTTTTGGAATTAATTTCGAAAGGACTTTTTTTAGGCTTAATATTCAAAGGAAATTTTTTGGAGGTATTTTTTAAAGTGATATTTTTTTAGAGGCTTTTTTGAAGTTTTTTTTAAAGTGACCTTTTTTAAGATGTTGGAATTAAGTTTCAATGGACATTTTTAGGAGGTATTTTTTGAAGTGACATTTTTTTAGAGTATGTCTTTTGGGTTGAAGTAAATATTTTATAAGGATAATTTCAAATGAGTTTTTGTCTAACTTTTTAAATGAAATTTTTTTGCAGGACTTGGAAGGAAATAGTTTGAGTTTCGTTTCATTTTTATAAGATATTTTTTCTCAAATTTTTTAAAGTAAGTGTTTTGGATTGAAGTATGTATTTTTTGCAAAAATTTTAAAATGAATTTGTTTAAATTAAATCTTTTGTGATGTTTTTTTTAATTGAGTTTTTGTCTAAATTTTTGAAGGAATTGTTTTGAACTTCATACTCTATTATCGTGGGAAATTGAAGGAATTGCGCAAGAAAATGTGATCGAACAAGAGACCCTGAGGAACATAGAGAATAAGGGAGAGAATCTCGCAGAATAAAGATAGAAGCACTCTCAAGTATTGAAACAACCTCAATTAGAAGTTGAAGCAGGTATGAAAATGTAAATATTATGAATTTGATATTTAAAATTTTTCTAGTGTAAAATGTGAAGCTTAATTTTTATTTGATGAACTAATTTGAAAAATATTTTGCAATGTAAACAGAGAGAGATATTCCTCAAAACATTGATGATGAGATACAAAATTTTGAAAGAGAAAGTGAAAGAGATATTGAACAAATGATTGAAGATGGTGAAAATGTTGAAAGAAATTCAAGTGAAGAAATTGAATCACAAGGTATATATATATATATGTTGAACACATGCACGTATTATTGAAATTATACATATTTATTAATTTAGTTATTTATTGAATATGTAAACTTATTATGTACTATTCATTCGAATATGTACAGATGAAATCAATGTCGATGATGAGATG